>CM047583.1:2394727-2407637 GCA_026184515.1 Peronosclerospora sorghi | reverse complement strand
TTGCGGCATGTCAAAAGCGAAGGGCTGTTGAGCCCTTCGGCTGTACCTAGCATGCGATGACGCTGATCGCATGCTGAACTCTTCACGGATGATAATATCAATGGCATCCCTTAGAGTCTCTGGCGGGTGCCGGTAGAGACTCTGTTTGACGGGACCATCATTGAGTCCCTTCATGGAGCCAGTGACCTGCATAGCAGGGGGCACCGGCTCATACACAATATTTGACAGCAAATATTGCGTCTTCTGAGCGTAAGCTTGAAGGTCAAGCTTACCTTGCCGGAGTTCCATGAACTCCTGACGACTACTTAGCTCCATTTCTGGAGCTTCAAAGTTGAGCTTTAGCTCAGATTTTAATTCCTTATAAGTCAGGAACGCAGAGTCATCAGTGGATCTGAGACTGATCGCCCATGCCATGGCTCTGCCGCACAGACATGTTGTGGCGAAGTACGCCTGTTGACGTTCGTCAACAATATTTTGCGCAGAGATGGCATCTTCCACCTATGCGAACCATCTACGAAGGGGCTCGCCCCCTTCACCGGTAAAGGGCGGTACTCGCGCCTTTACCACTTCAACGCTATGCGTTGCTGGTGCAGGTGCGGTCCGCGCTGCCTCTTGCGCGGGACGTGCTGGCTTTTATAGGTGGTTTTGCCTAAAGCGATTCACCACCTCTATCACTTTCTCCGGGGACTTACCCAGGAGGAAGGTAATGATGTCGATCCCCATCGACCGAACCATTTCTACCGTCGCGTATTTACTACGCGACGAGAAGTGGGGGAAGTCTTTCGTCACCACTTCCAGCGTTCTCTCGCACTCGGCAGGCGTCATGTCTCGTGACATGATTCCGAGCGGCTCTTAATCTTCGTTCCGCTAGTTGACTAGCGGAACGGAACTGTGGTCGTTAAGACGGACCACAAAGTGCTACCAGGTGTAACAGGACTGATCCTGTTACGGGCTTACACTGTGTGGTGCGAGGAATCGCGCAATACAAGACGGGTAGGATTAGTTGATGACAACTAATTCTATACTAAAAGTAAATATAAATAATTACTTGTTGCTTAGAACGCAAAATTAAGAGTGTTTATTAAATGGGTGGTTAGCGACTAACAGTATAGTAATTACCTAACTAATATAATAATATCAAGTATTAAACTAACTGTACTATTAGTTAACCTGCATGATTCGGTATTTATACCGAATCGACTTTTCCTTCGTAGATTATAGTAACTTATAATCTATTATTTGAATTTCAGACAACGCGTCTGAAATTCAACTGTGATATTCTAACTTGAATATCAATTATGTAATGGCACCTGTGGTGGAGTCAAGTTCGAAATCGAAAACATTAGCATCGATAACCTGACTACCACCATCACGCCCAACCTTCCAACTTTCGGAGGGGTTACTCCGCGGACCACCACTCGAGATCTGGTCCGATCGTCCGCTGCAAGCAGACGACCGGTCGTCATCAGAACCCACTTGGTCCGATTGTTTAGTGTCCATCTCACCTTGTGTACCCGATGGAATGGGCTAGTTACACACTCGGTGGATCGGGATCGCAGATTGGATAGAAGCGGTCTTGAATATAGAAGACCGATCTGGGTAGGTATCTCTGGGGCGGAACTCTTCACCCCAGACACAAACAGACAAAAAAAAACACTTCCAAGAGATAACTTCCAATAGGTCGATCGTCCAAACGATCAAGACCTGACCAATACGAAATAATAGAGGGTAGACCGACCGTTCTGGTCTAGCCCCTGACCAATACGAAATAAGACCAAAACCGGTCTAGTTCCCAACCAATATTAAAACAAGCCAATATGTCCGCATAAAGACCCAATATGCTCGTGAAACTCCACAAACGATATCTCCACGCCAAGGCCAATCCAGTGAATAGCACGTTCCAAACGTACTTGAGTTGAGGTGTTGAGATCGCCAAATCGTACTCCTGTCGAGGGACTTCCGGTGGGCCAAAGTGCGCGTGCGGCGCGTCCAGACCGGGTATAATGGGCGAGAGGGGATAATTCGACCCTCTGCCCCCAAACACTCCGCGGCGGGCGGAGGCGACTAGTGTACGAAAATGGAAGAACGGCGACCCCTAGCTGTGGTGTGAACCAAGACCAAAGGACTTCTATTTAGAAAAATCCTGCAACCAAAAGACTTCTAATTTTTTAGGCAAATCCACAACTAAAATATTACTACCCTATAGTCCCTAAATGTACCCCCACAAAAATATGTAAAATATCCAAAGTCGGGTGACTCACCAAAACTTGCGTTCTTGACACTTCTTGAGTCTGATAGGCTGAAAAGCCCCCTTGTTTAGACCAATCCGAAATTAGACCAAATGCCTTGACGAAACTTGACCAGAAGTGTGCCAAATTTTGGGCACGATTCTACACACACCCCATTACAGTTACCTTCTGGTTAAATTTAGTATGTGGTGTACGTGGGTACACTACGGTTGGGGTCAGTATTGACCGGTTCGAAAGGTTTGGACCTATTGGTTATTTTAACCAATCAGGGTAGGAGTCCTTGGTGGAGGCGTGGCAGCCAGCCACTTGTTAGCACACAGGTGGTGTACACTACATTAGCTAGGTACGAATTTAGTAAGTTCTACTTAGTATTACATATAGTTTAAATTAATTTAGGCTAATTACATATTAAATATACATTCAGTTTACATTTCACTCAAAATACTGCAGGACGCACGACCTCGAACGGTCGCGCGCGAAGTGAGTGTAGTAGCGTAAGGTGAGTTCTTCCCTTAGCTACCCCCCTATTAAGGGAGCCTTGTGTTAAGGCGTTAGCTTGTGCTAACTGGTAAACAAAAGTGGAGTCTTGGCCCCGAGTAAGAGAGTTCTCCCTTACTAAGCCATTTTATAAGGGCGTATCGGCTAAGTAGCGGCGAACGCCGCTTAAAGTAAAGTCTTCCTCTGTGCGCTAGCCGCACCGGGCGTGTACGCACCGGCTACAGCTGGTAGCACTTGTAGTCAATCCAACACCTGTGTTGGTAGGCTACGGCATCCTATGCAAGGGATGAATCAGGACGATGGGGAAAGGTTAACCCTCGTCCAGCAGGAAGCCTTTGTCGTAAAGCGTGCTATAATTGGGCCTAATTAAGGGCCTAATTAGGGGCCTAATTAGGGTTCTGATTGCGGGCTCAAATTGGGTACGTAATTGTATACGATTGTGTGTGCCACGGTGTATACAGTTGCGTGTACAACCGTGGTGCTCATAGACAGTACATAGACGGGGCATGGGAAGATGGGACGATTACGTACAGGTCTTCAGCGAACACCAACGAACACCGACGAAAGACGGAGGAATCAGGTCGACTGGTGGACGGAGGACGCTGGAATGGACGGTTCTGATTGGCTGAAATTGAGGAAATGGTAGATCTAAGGCTTTAAGTGATAATAAAGTTCTCTTTTTGCGTCCAAACACTAAGGACAACTCAGGAACGGCGACTAGCGTCTCCCTTTTGTTAATATACACCTCTACGTCCCGGGCGGGAGCACTTTGTGCGTTTTTGGCCCACCGGCAGGCGTAGAGTGTTGAGAGCTCACCCCGCAACTCCGCCCGCTGTGTCAGCGGTTCTTCTGTAAAGGTTTTTTGGTCTTGGGAGTGTGATTGAGCAGTGCTCTCACCTCTCCACGTTTGGTTCACGTTTGGCCCCTAGATTTCGGCTGCTGTAAGCTCCCCACGGGAACTCTAGGTGGATTAAGTGAAATATACCCCCCCCCCTCCTAGGTCTAGGCTAGGAATACAAATATTTGGGTGTTCCTTTAGCTGTTTTAAGACTCCAGAGGCTCCGTGATCGGGCAGTGAAGACTTCCGCTGCCTGATCAAGTACCCCCTTCGCCGATCAACACCTGATCGACACTCTGCAGATTATGACCCGCGATCAACAACTCGCAGATTGCACCAACTTGTACCTGGGCAACTTTTAGCACTTGCTAAGCCTGATTAAGTCTGATCACAGCTGATCAACTACTTTTAGTGCCTGATTAAGCCCGATCAAGTCTGATCACAGCTGATCAACTACTTTTAGCACCTGATCAAGCCGGATCTAGTCTGATCACAGCTGATCAACGTCTTTTAGTACCTGATCGATCCTGAACAATCCTGATCACACCTGATCCGAGCTTGATTGTACTTGATCACTCCTGATAAGCACATAGGTCAACTCGTCACAAGTTCCCCCCAATCTTGCATCAAGTAATTGCCGTGTTTACATCCCCGCCACCTGGAGAGCAACCCACGCCCAAGCCGTCGGGTACACAAGGTGAGCAGAAGCACAAGAAGTTAAGAAAAACCGGAGGACCGCCTTCGTTAGTCGGCAGTCCGGGCGCCGTGGTACCGCCTGATCAAGCGTCAAAAACTTTGATCAGCCGCTCCACCACACCTTTAACAGGCTTTTATCCTTACTGGGTGACGAAGGCATGAAGCTCCTAGTGAAGCAGGGTCTTGAGACCGTGAAGGAAAGGTCAATGCCCTCATCGCCCATGAGGCGAGTTTAGGTGGAGTTCGTTCCACGGGGGTGCGTCCCCCATTATCCTTTAAGATAAAGGAATTCACCGGTGAAAAGGGTGATAACCTTTATGTGTGGTTACGAGAGGTCGAAACGGCCTTCGCCACAGCAAATGTGATTGCTGATCGCTTGCAAGTGGGGCTTACACTGACCCATATTACGGGCAAAGCGCGTACATGGGCGTTTACGTGTCTAGATTCGGTCACGAGCGTGTTCCCAACCTGAGAAGTCCTTAAGAAAAAGCTTATGGACATGTACGCCACGCCTGATCTGGTTTTCCAGAATCATCTGGCGTTTTTGAGGCGCCGTCAGGGCGCTAGGGACTTGGAGACATACGTCCAAGAACTGAAGATCCTGTTGGCAGGGATGTACGCGAAAGCGTATTCGGACGATGTGTCCATCCCCGTCTGCATGGGAGGCCTGAAAGAAGGGCCAGCACGTTCGGAGCTGTTCCGCTGCCGACCCCAATCCCTGGGGGAGGATTTTAAGATGGCGTTCAACGCCGAGAGGAACTTTCGTTCCTCTAAGGTGGGTCCCGAACCCATGGACCTGAGTCAGGTCGGAGCGGAGGAGAAACCTCCCGCTAGGAGTCACTCTGACTCCTTTCCGCAGGGCTTCGAAGCGGATCTCCTTGCGATCCTGCAGCGGCATGGGCCGATGAGATGCTTCCTGTGTGGAAGCACGGATCATCCGCGGAACAGATGTCCGAAAACCCCCCAGCGAGATATTCGCTTTAAGGGACCAAGGGTTGGGAAGTAGCCCTTGCCCAAGCCGTCGGGAAACGACGGATCCCAGTAGGTGCGGGGCGCCCTAATGGGGGACCCCTCAGTGCTGTTAAGCCCAAGGGTAGGGGACGACAGCACAAAGCCCCGAGGGAAAAGGTGCTTTCCAGCACCGAGTTGGTGTACCAGCCAGGTTTGCTGGTAGTCCTTGCGGACGTTAAAGGCTTTGATAAGCCTTGGAGAGTCTTGATAGACTCTGGAGCGTCTGACAATTGTGTCAGACGAGCTTCTGTTGTGAAGAGTCGGCTGTATGCCGAGTCCCTAGAGGCACGTTCTAGTGACGTTGTCACGGTCCGCCTTGCGACTGGCGTACAGGTTTCTGTACCCAAGGTCTAGATTGACCTTAAGCTTAAGTTTGCAGACTTCGACAGCTTAGAACGTTGCCTAGTACTGGATTCGGACTCGAGGTATGACCTCATTCTGGGCATGAAGTGGATGGGACGCCACGAGCCATGAATAGAATGGAAGTCTAAGTCCATTGGCTCAACGCACCCGCGGTCGGGTGAAGCATTGGCGAGTCATCAACCCACCTTTGCTCGATCGCAAAGCGATACTGGCGTGAGATGCCAGAGATTGGGATGTCTGAGATGATCAGTCCCAATGAGGTCAAGGAAGTGTTCCTTGACGAGGGGGATTCGGCGGTTAATCCCCACGCCGAGATATGCGAGACTGGTGAGTCGCCAGTGGTAGAGGTGGATTCCTCTGAGGTTAAGCGCGAGGCGCTTCCTAGAGAAGAGACCCGTAGTTTGTCTCTTCTACAGGTCGGAACTGATTCCGACCACGCCGTGATCGGAGAACAAGTTGCGACTCTAGTGGTAGGGGTAAAGACCCCTGTGGTTAAGCGCGAGGCGCTTCCAAGCGATGATACCCGTAGTAAGTCTCTTTCGCACGTCGGAAACGATTCCGACCATGCCTAATTAGGTGAGACCGGAGAATTACCGGTGGTAGAGGTAGAGACCTCTGTGGATAGGCGCGATGCGCTTCCAATAGATGGGGCAATTGACTCCCCCCATCTGGATCCCGGGATGAGTCCAGGGGATAGTAGTCAGCAGTCCTATCGGATGTTGAATAGCGTGACAGGTGTTATCACGGAAGACGTAAGCCTGGAACGGTTGCCTGGGGTAGGCGAACTGTTGTCGTTGGAGGAGATGTCTTTCAACGTGTAGCCGGTGCGTATATGCACGGTGCGGCTAGCGCACAGAGGAAGACTATTCCTTAAAGCGGTACCTACCGCTACTTAGCCGATACGCCCTTGTAAAGGGCTTAGTAGGAGAGTTCTCCTACTCGGGGCCAAGATTCCCGGGTTAGTTTACGACTTAGCCTTAACGGCTGTATTCCCTTTACGGGGTGTAAGTAAAGGGAGGATTCCCTCTTACCTACAACACTCACTGCGCGCGCGACCGGTCGAGGTCGCGCGTCCGCTAAATAGAGTGAAATGTAAACTGAAAATATTTAATATGTAATTAGCCTAAATTAATTTAAATTAATATAAACTATATGTAATACTAAGTAGAATATGCCTAATTCGTACCTAGCTAAAATATAGTGTACACACCTGTGTACTGACACGTGGATGGATGACACACCACCACACCAAGGGACCATGCCCTGATTGGTTAAAATAACCAAAGGTTCGAAACCCTTCAACCCGGCCAATACTGACCTCAACCGTGGTGTACTCATGTACACCAACACTCCGTGTTACCCGAATGTAACCCCGTTACACAACGAGTTTGAGACTGCTGTGAAAGCAGGTGAAATCGACGAGGTTGTCGTATTGCTTCCGGAAGAGGAGTTGAACTCCTCATCCACGATGGACGAGTCAGTTTTGGTGCAAACCAAACAGGCATTGAATTCCCGAAGCGGACTCAAGATCCTTGCGTATCCTGAGGACCCTTACCATTCCTTACTAAAGGAATTTGGAGATGTCATTAGTGAAAACCCGCCGATGGGGTTACCACCGGATCGGGGAGTCCGACATGAAATTGATTGGTTCCTAAAACCAAATACTGTGTCTCTAGGCAGTGGCCTCTCCACAAGGAGCAATGCGACGTCATCAACGCATTCTTCAAGGGGAAAGAAGAGGCAGGGATGGTACGGGAGAGCAAGTCTCCCCATCAATCTCATGAAAAAATTTATTTTTTAGCTTTTTTTTAGCATTTGCTGTTAAAGTCCCAATGTTACCATTTCATATTTGGTTACCAGAAGCTCATGTTGAAGTAAATAGAGTTTGATCCTGGCTCAGAATAAATGCTATCGGTATGCTTAACACATGCAAGTTGAATGTAATAAACATAGCGAACGGGTGAGTCCAAAAGTTAAGAAAAATAATCCAAATGAGATAATAAACGGCCATGGTTATCCCACTTTTGTACCTAACGGAAAGTGGCGCATTGTTCATGCGTACAACAAGCTGAATGCAGCTACTGTACCCATGCAGACTCCGATTCCTCGGAAGGATGTCCTCCAGAACAATATGTCGGGCTGTACAGTATACAGTGCCTTAGATCTGGTGGACGGGTATTATCAGGTGCTCATGCGAGCGTCCGATATTACGATTACAGCGGTTAGCACGCCTATTGGCTTGCTGTGGGAGTGGCTTGTTATGCAACAAGGGCTTTCAAATGCACCAGCGACTTTTAATCGCTTGGTGACTCAACGCTTCCGCCCTAATAGAAAGTACGCTCAGACGTACTTCGACGATATATTCGTTCATAGTCGCGCAGAAGGCGACTCGTCTGATGTTCAGACGAACCTAATACACCTTCGAGCGGTGCTCGAATGTATGCGAGAGCATCAGTTATATGCAAAATCATCCAAATGTATCTTTGGTGCTGAGGAAATTCCTTTCCTCGGATGCTTCATCGGGAAGGATGGAGTGCGGGCGGATCCCGCGAAGGTGAAAGCCATTGTGGAGTGGCCTTCGCTTGTAAATCTTAAATATTTACGAAAGTGGATTGGATTAGCCAATTACCTCCACAAATACAGCGAGAACTACGCTGAAATGGCAAAGCCATTAACTAACCTTCTTAAGAAGGACGTTGATTGGTGTTGGGAAACCAAACACCAAAACGCTTTTGAAGCGGTTAAGGGGGGCTTGTTGAAAGCTCCCGTTCTTGCTCTACTAGATTCTGGGAAACCATTTAGTGTCGTCTGTGACGCCTCTGATTTCGCAATCGTATGTGCTTTGTTACAAGCAGATGATGCAAGAAGGGAACGCGTCATCGCGTTTGAGTCGAGGCAGCTTAAAGCTGCGGAACGGAATTATCCCGTTCATGATAAGGAGATACTTGCAATGAAGTATGCTCTTGTCAAATTTAGGGTTCACCTACTCGTCTCAAAGCCGTTCGTGGTTTATACTGACCACGCGTCCTTACGGACAGCGACGAAGTCGCCTCATCTATCCCAACGGATGGCACGTTGGCTCTCCTACTTTGCGGAGTATAACTTTGAGGTTAAGTATAAACCTGGCAAGCAGAAAGTGCTTGAAGACGCGTTATCGCGTCGTCCCAATTACGAACTCTCTCACGCGACATTCGTCACCTCGTCTGTGGTGGATCTCATACGCCAGGCGTATGAGAAAGACCCACAGTGTACGGCGCTTATCAGCGCGTTGGGTGGAAAGGGACTTGGCTCGTCTGAGCCAACCCTGTCAAGTCGAGCTAAAGCTCGTTTACACCGTTACAGGTGCTGTGACGGTCTGTTATTTTATATCATGAGCGTGGAGGACCCTCCGCGGGTGGTAGTTCCTCATGATGAGGAACTGAAGTATATAGTCCTCTTTGAGGCACATGACGCCCCTACCGGGGGTCATTTAGGTCGGGATAAGACCTACAGCGCTTTAAGCGCTTTGTATTGGTGGCCCAACATGTATAAGTGGGTCGGTGCGTATATTTGCACCTGTGAAACGTGTCAGAGGTCAAACCATCTGCAGATTCGGCTGCGCCTTTGGCGAGCTTATCCGTTCCGACGGAGTGTTGGAAATCCATTATTATGGATTTTATCTTTGGTTTTCCGAAGGCTAAGGCCGGGAACACCGGCATATTGGTCTTTGTAGACCGTTTTAGCAAGATGGCTCACCTGGCGGCGGTGCCAGATTCCATTGATGGACAAGGAACAGCAAAAGTTTCCTATACCGTTTCTTTCGACAGCATGGTCTACCCGATTCCGTTGTGTCGGATCGGGACCCCCGTTTTACGAGACAGTTTTGGGGAGCGTTGTTTAAGGTGCTGGGCACCAAGCTCCTCATGTCGACTGCGGATTGTCCGCAGACGGACGGTCAAACGGAACGCGTTAATCGCGTTGTTGAGGATATTCTCAGGAGTTTATGTCTGGATTCTCCAAAGAGTTGGAGTGAGATGCTTCCGATGGCCGAATTTGATATAAACAATTCGGTCCATCCATCTACTGGGTTTACCATGTTTTACGTGAACGGATTAGCGAATCCGAGAGTTCCGTTGACGCCACGTGTGTGTGACCTAGGGCTTAAGGGGGGAGGATTCTCTGATGTCATCCCTGTATCTGTGCGAAGCATATCGATAAGTTCTTATCGACGCGCCTTAGTGTCTTACGACACGTCTGCGGTGCCATGGCGGAAAGACAAGACAAGCAGAAGGATCAGGCTGACCGCAAGGGGCGGCGTAGCGAAAAGGTGTACAAAGTAGGAGAAAGTGTTTTCTTAAACGCTTATAATATTCCTACACATGAAGTTTCCAACGTGTTGCGGAATAAACTGAGCCCAGGTTTTTTTTTTCTGTGGGGTCTTTTAAGGTACTATCCCGAAAGGGCTTGTCGTATACCTTGGACATCACGAAGGCGATGCTTACGCATCCAACATTCTATGTGGGTATGCTTAAGCCATACCAGAACCCGGAGGCGGGTCCCCTCTTGGAGGAGGGTGGGAGGTCAGATAGCCGAAAGGCACGACAGGTCGGAACATATACAACATGATGGAAATACGACCCTGAAGCTCCGCAACGAGAGACTCGAGGGAGGCAAGTCGCTCCTCGATGCGTTCATTCGCACCGCCTTCGTCGCGGAGTCCCTCCTGGGCATCTTGGATGCGACGGCTGTGTCGATCACAGCGCTCGTGGAACTCACGTCGCAATAGCGCGACCTCCTCCTCCAGTTCTCGATACGGAGGGTACTCCACATTACATGTGGAGCGTTTGATGGCGTGGCGCCATAATCGGGGTCAAACCCAGTATCTGGTGAAGTGGAAAGGTTATCCACATTCCCAGAGTTCGTGGGTGTCCGAGCCTCCCCTGCGGCAGGATTGCCGTTACGTCGTTGACGCTTTCGAGATGGAGAACCCTGCTGAGAGTCAACGACCAAAGGTGCGGAAGAAGCCACTTCACTCCCAGTAGCTGGGATTTTTCCGGAGGCAGATGCAGAGTTGGCATTGCTCTCCGGCACCACATCGAGGGCAGGGAGGGTGTAGTAAGAGGAAGGTAATTGCCCCTGATTGCCCCTGCGCTTTGGCCTGGGCATATGTCAAGCGTAACGCCCTCTCTACCCGAACGTCGGGTTCGGAAAAGCTGTTGTACAGCTCATCAAAGTTGGGGAGGCGCTTCTCCCCTTCCTCCCAAGCGCGGAATGCCCGTTCTGCGCCCTCGACAATTTCGTCCCGTAGGAGAATGTAGGGAACCTCGTGAAGGATCTCTACGATGGCACCGCGTGCCTGCTCGATAGGACTTGACATTGAACTGCTTAGGCGTTAGCAGTTTGGCCCGGAGTTGTTTCCGGCGCGCAATTTCACGCGGCAGTACAGCCGCAGGACCAGGGTTATAGGAGTCTAAACCTCTCTTGACCTCGTTCTTAGCCTTCTTTTGAGGGTAACGAGGTCCCTTCCGTGCCGGTACGGCATGTCGTGCTTCAAGAACCGTGTCCGGTTCATTGGTGATGGTCGCCTTCGGCGACCCGGATGCATCATCCGGAGTTGGTAGAGGTGGCGCACGAGTTCGCTCGTTTTCTCCACGTGAGGGAATGGAGTGGATGACCGACACCGCCGTTCGGCGCTGTCGGAGTGGTCAGCCTTTGGGGAGATATCCCCAAGGGCATCCACCTCCGAGTTATCGGAATAGTTTCCATCCTCAGCACCACTAATGGTACTCATGGTTAGCCAGTGGTTCTGGAAGTTGGAGTTCTCCAACTAAAATTGATTTATTGCGTAAGAAATAGTCTTGATGGGGGAGGATGTAACGGGGTTACATTCTGGTTACATTTAGTATGTGGTGTACGTGAGTTGTAATGGGGTGCCATTACATAATTGATATTCAAGTTAGAATATCACAGTTGAATTTCAGACGCGTTGTCTGAAATTCAAATAAAAGATTATAAGTTATTATAATCTACGAAGGAAAAGTCGATTCGGTATAAATACCGAATCTTTCAGGTTAACTAATACTACAGTTAGTTTAGTACTCGATATTATTATATTAGTTAGGTAATTACTATACTGTTAGACGCTAAACACCCATTTAATAAACACTCTTAATTTTGCGTTCTCAAGTTTAGGCGAATATTATATTTGCTTTTAATATAGGATTAGTTGTTACCAAATAATCCTACCCCTCCCGTATTGCGCGCTTCCTCGCACAACACAGTGTAAGCCTGTAACAGGATCAGTCCTGTTACACCTGGTAGCACTTTGTGGTCCGTCTTAACGACCACAGTTCCGTTCCGTTAGTCAACTAGCGGAGCGAAGATTAAGAGCCGCTCGGTATCAAGTCGTGAGACATGACGCCCGAGAGAGAACGCTCGAAGTGGTGACGAAACATTTCCCCCACTTCACGTCGCGTAATAAAGACGCGACGGTAGAAATGGTTCGGTCGATGGGGACCGACATCCTTACTTTCCTCCTGGATAAGACCCCGGAGGAAGCGATGGAGGTAGTGCATCGCTTTAGGCGAAACCACCTCGAAACACCATCACGGCCCGCGCAAGATGCAGCGCGGACCGCCCCTGCACCAGAAACGCATAGCGTTGAAGTGGTAAAGGCGCGAGTACCGACCTTTACCGGCGAAGGGGGCGAGCCCCTTCGTAGATGGTTCGCAGAGGTGGAAGATGCTATCTCTGCGCAAAATATTGTTGACGAACGTCAACAGGCGTACTTCGCCACAACATGTCTGTGCGGCAGAGCCATGGCATGGACGATCAGTCTCAGATCCACTGATGACTCTGCGTTCCTGACTTTTTAGGAATTAAAAGCTGAGCTAAAGCTCAACTTTGAAGCTCCAGAAATGGAGCTAAGTAGTCGGCAGGAGTTCATGGAACTCCGGCAAGGTAAGCTTGACCTTCAAGCTTACGCTCAGAAGACGCAATATTTGCTGCCAAATATTGTGTATGAGCCGGTGCCCCCTGCTATGCAGGTCACTGGCTCCATGAAGGGACTCAATGATGGCCCCGTCAAACAGAGTCTTTACCGGCACCCGCCAGAGACTCTAAGGGATGCCATTGATATTATCATCCGTGAAGAGTTCAGCATGCGATCAGCGTCATCGCATGCTGGGTACAGCCGAAGGGCTCAACAGCCCTTCGCTTTTGACATGCCGCAACAGCATGTCAACAAGCAGCAGTCGGGCAGACGAAGTTCACACTT
>CM047583.1:2365820-2394395 GCA_026184515.1 Peronosclerospora sorghi | reverse complement strand
GGTCTGCTGCTTTACAGCACAGACCAAAAAGATGAAAGTCGCATCGTCGTTCCAAACGACGATGATCTCAAACATCAAATTATGTTTGAGTATCATGATGCACCGATTTCGGGGCATCAAGGTCGAGAGAATACATACGCTTCTCTCGCACGTGACTTTTACTGGCGAAACCAGTACAAGTGGGTACGGAAATACGTACCCGCTTGCGAGATTTTCCAGCGCTTTAAGCCTGCGCAGTCTGCACAGGCTCCGCTGCAATCTCTGCCGGTTCCGACAGAGTGTTGGAAGTCCATTTCAATGGACTTCGTATTCGGTCTTCCACCCAAAAATAGTCGGAAGACCGGAATAGTGGTCTTTGTAGACCGTTTCAGTAAGATGGTACATCTTACTGCAGTATCAGCGAACGTAACCGCCGCTCAAACAGCGCGGATATTCGTTTATACGGTATTCCGTTTGCACGGAATGCCGGAAGACATTGTCTCGGATCGAGATCCTAGATTTACAGGACGTTTCTGGCAAGAAACGTTCTCATTGTTGGGAACCCAGTTGAATATGGCAACTGCGGACCATCCGGAAACGGATGGGCAGACGTAACGGGTTATCCGCGTTCTCGGAGACATGTTGCGATCATACGCACATGCCTTTGAACAGTGGAGTGACTACCTGTCACTCACTGAATTCGCGATTAACAATTCGGTGCATGCTTCAATTAAGCATACACCGTTCTACGTGAATGCCTTAAGGCATTCACGAACCAGCTTTACTTTGCGGTACGGCAAATATAAGTGGGGGAGGGACCCGCTCAAATTTTAAGCGAGTCAATGCGCAAGTTGCAACTGCAACTTATGAGCGAAACGATGGCCCTTCTACTGAAAGTACAGTAGAAGCGGAAGCAGCTTCAAATGAAACTGAAGCTGCATATGATGAATATGTGTCTGCGACAATGGCTGCAGACAATGAGGGCAACGCACCTACTGCTGATAAAGCAGTAGATGAATTCTTATTACAGCGCCAAGCTGTAATACGCTATATAAAATATGCACTTGCTTCTGCTTTGGATAAGCAGAAGCAAAATGCAGACAAGCAAGGAAGGAAGAACAAAAACTCCTTTCGGAAAGGCGAATTGGTATTATTAAGTACTACCAATTTTCCTATACATGGAATAAGCAACTTCCCTACACGGAAGTTGCTTCCTAAGTACATTGGACCCTTCAAGGTCCAAGAGATTCGGGGGAATGCCTATACTTTAGACATTCCCACAGCGATGTGGCTTCACCCAACATTCTATGTTGGGCGGCTCAAACCGTATCATTCGTCTTCGTCTTACGAAGAGACAAAGAACCACGGAAGATACCGTGCTTCTCCAAGTCTCCCAAGAGAGACTTGTAATCGGCTTCCAGCCGTTGATGAGCAGAGAGGAGAGTCGTTACCTCCGCCTTCGACTGCTCAAGATCAGCCTTGTGCCGATCGAGCTCTTCCTTACAGCGGGAAAGCTCAATGAACAGAAGATCATTCTTCTGCTGAAGGGCAGTGTGCGCCCCGAGGATGTCGCGGACATTCTCGCGAAGAGACCGATATGTCTTCACAGAGTGAGACATATCGCTGCTCAAGGAGGAATAACCCTCCTCGAGCTTGCGAAGCGAAGAACCATGCTCCGCAACAACACCGGCGAGGGAATTCTCAACCTCCGCCGCCCCTGATCGATAATCAGGGGAATAAGTGATGTATCCTCGAGCGCTTGATCTCGAAGCGCTCGGTTCCTTCGAAGAAGGGGCAGCGTACCGAGTACTTAGTACGCTGGCTGGGTTACCCCCAAGAGTTTGACTCTTGGGAGCTTATTGAGGTTCTGATGGCCGACTCCCCAGACCTTTTAACTGAGTTTGAGAAAGGGACCTCAAACTCATAATGCAAAGTAGTGTGGTGGAGCGGCTGATCGAAGTTTTTGAGACTTGATCAGGCGGTACCACGGCGCCCAGACTGCCGACTAACGAAGGGGGTCCTCCGGATGTCTTCGACTGCTTGTGTTCTTGCTCACCTTGTGTACCTGACGGCTAGGCGTGGGTAGCTCCTCAGGTGGCGGGGACAGCGCACAGCGAATTCTTGGTGCAAGATTGAATTAACTAACTTGTGACGATACAACCGATGCGATCAGGCGTGATCACGTGCGATCAAGTGCTTAAACCACGTCAATTAGCCGCGATCAGGCTTGATCAAGTTTGGGCCGATGCTAATAACCGACGATCAGCAATATTCCGTCTTGATCGCAAGTGCGATCAGGCGGCAGTCCGACGCGATCAGGCGCTGAAACGATGTAAATCAGTGGTAATCAGGCTTGATCAGGCTTTTGCTGAAGTTAATAACCGTCGATCAACAATATTTTGTCTTGATCGCAGATGCGATCAGGTGTCTTGATCGCAAGTGCGATCTGGTACTGAAAGGCTCGATCAGGGGCTAAAAACTGCTGCCCAGTCGTAATATACCTTGATCAGACTTGATCAAGCACCGGAAGCCGTTCAAGTATCAGTTGGGGCGATTTGCGATCAGCGATCACGATCACGATTCGCAAAAAGTATCGATCAGGTGTTGATCGGTAGGGGGGGGCACTTGATCAGGCAGCGGAAGTCTTCACTGCCTGATCGCGGAGCCTCTAAGCCGTCAAACAGCTAAGGAACACCCAAATCAATGCGCTCCTAGCCTAGACTATATGAGGAAAAGGTATTTATACTAAAATCCACCTAGAGTTCCCGTGGGGCGCTTAAGGCAGCCGAACTCTAGGGGCCAAACGTTAATTTCACGGGGAAGAAGTGAGAGCACTGCTCGATCACGTTCCCAAAACCAAAAACCCTTAAACGAAGAACCGCAGACACTGCGGGCGGAGTTGCGGGGTGAGCTCTCACACTCTACGCCAACCGGTGGGCCAAAAATGCACTTAGTGCTCCCGCCCGGGACGTAGAGGTTTCAATAAGGTGGGGGCGCAAAGGTGCCGTCCCAAAAAACGATCAGCGCGATCGTACGCAAAAGGAGAACTATATTAGCAATTAAACCCTTAGATCTACCCTGTTCCTACTTTCAACCAATCCGCATCGTCCATTCGAAACGCCTTCCGTCCATCAGTCGACCTGATTTTTCCGCTTGTTCCTTGTTTGTTCGCTGGTGTCCGCCGCGTACCTGTAGGTAATCAGCACATCTTCCGTGTCCCTTCTATATCCTGTCTATGTACACCACGGTGGTACGTACTACTGTACCCACCATGGTACACATGGCGGTACCTAATTATGTACTACTGTATCCACTATCTGCGTCCACTATCAGGCCCCTAATTTAGGTCCTAATATTAGTCATAATATTAGGCCCCCTATGGGCCTAATAAAATGTCCAACATTAGGCCCCCTATGGGCCTAATAAAATGTCCAACATTAGGCCCTATTTTAGCCTAATAAAAAAGTCCGCTTTACACAACCGCCCCTGAGTCTCGTCCCAGCCGTACAGCGGTTGGGGCGGGGTCGATCATGCCGTTGATTCTGGGAATCATACTTCCGTTGGAGAATTTGTCGTTGCACATCGATCAGGTCACCATCCAACTGTCGATCGTCACCCATCCTCTTCCCCTTCTCCCATCAATAAAGCCCAATTCCATCAGGCGGTTACCGTTGGGGCTGTCCACTGCGATCTAACACTCGACTGTGGCCAACCGTGACAACTGCGATCAGGCTGTCTCGATCAGGCATTCACAGTCTGCTATGTCATCTTCAACGGACAGCTTGTCACCCCACATCACCAACGTTCCTGCCTTGGATAAGACCGCATCTGATCAGGCGATCGCCGCGATCAAGCAGGCCTGCGATCTGCAAGAGGCTCTCCGTGCCAGCAACGAGCAGGTCGCCTTGTTGTCTGGCTCACTCGCCATGAGTGAAGACACGGTTGCGATGCTTCGTCGGCGGCTCACTCGTACCCAACGTGACGCGGCGGACCGGAAAAAGGAAATCGAGGGAAGCCTTAAAAAGTGGAGCCGCTGCGCGATTTTATCAACGCTGCGGTCAAGAAGCTCGAAACCCAGTTAAAAGACGCCAAAAGCACTATCGCCGATCAAGAGCATACCATATACGATCAGGGTGTCCAGATCCGGGAGCTGAAGTGTCGCAACGACCGTGAACGTTACCTGCGATCAACGCTTCACGACACAATTGCATACCGAACGAAGAACTTGGAGCAACTCGAGCAGCGTGTATCCAAATTGCAGCACGAGCGCGATCAGGTTACTTCCCGCAATGTGCGCTTGGTCCAACGGGCGGTAAGTCTCACTACCGAGGTGGACAAGTACAAGGATCAGTGCGATTGCCTCCAGAAGGAGAACGAGTATACTCGCGCATTGATGGACGATTACACTGCCATTATGGCCCAAGCACAGGAGATATCGGATCGGGTTGAAGCGGAACTCACTACCGCTCGACGTTATCTTGGACCCTTCAATCACCCATTGTGCCCGCAATCGCCCGCTGAAGTTTTCCCCGGCCGATGATGGAGCGTGGTACCTTGGGTTCTATCGGACCCGCCACCTCAGAGCCTACAAGAAGCGCTGGCAGATGTCGACGACCTTGAACCTTGGCGGGTTCAATATCGTTCCTGCCCCGAAGATCACCCTGGTCGTAAGATTCCTCGCCTTCGCCGTAAGTTCTATGGGTCTGAATAGTCGGTCTATCACGTTTATTCAATCAATACATTCTTTCGATCATGTCATTCCACTGTTGTCCTTTGTCCTTAAATGCACAATATAAATTGGTAGTCCGTCGGCTCATCTGCCGTATCCAACCACCATAACTCGCAACATCCATCGTAATCACACCACTACAAGTCGTTCATTGTACCTCCATTAATCGTGAGTTTCATCAACCATTTCTGCGATCAGAGATTTTTCGATCGTGATTCCTGATCGGTACGTCGATCGCGCGCTAGTTGGACTCTTCATCCACTTGCATGACGTCGAAACGATGTTTGTTCACCATCTTCCTTTCGAAATCCTTGATCAAGGCATCACAATTTAAATATGCCTCGTCTACCCGCGACGGCTCGAAATACCCCTTCCAGTAGACTTGATATTCTCGTAACGTCCTTCCATATCTAGTCTTTCGACCCGATCGCACATCGGTAATACGATCAACTTCAAATTCATCGGGATCTAGCGTCTTTTACCAGCTATCTTCAGGTAGCAAAGCTTCGTCGAAGTCGAAACGATCTTCTATTCCAGCTGCTAGCACAGTAGTGGGACGATCAGGAAATTCCTTGACTGATTTCAACTTGGACAGGTGTACCACTGGAAACATACGATAATCGGTGCCGGCGGTGACCAATCTCGCTGCATGATTGCAGATCACCTCCTCAACTCGGAAGGGTCCATGCCACATATGCGCCAGTTTCTTCGCGAACCCTTCTTTCACCCGATCAAGGTACAACCAGACGTTTGAGCCAGCCTCGATCTTGTGCGGCGTCACCTGATCGTTGGGTTTCTCAGCCCGATCAACCATCGCTTGGTGCAATCGAGTGCTCACTTGATCGCGGGCATATCGGTAGTCTTTTTGCAACTTATATCTCCACCGACGAGCGTCTCAATCTTTACGTCTAATCCCGCCCAGTTGTAACGTTGATTCCAACGACGATCGTGGGTCCCATCCATACGCTAAATAGAATGGGGTTTCCCCGCGGATGCGATCAGGGGTTGAGTTTAGTGAGAATACCAGGCGTTCTGCATACAAACTCCAATCTTTTTGTCCAATATCCGACACATACATCTTGATCGCTCGCGTAATCGTCTGCACCGTCCTTTCCGCCTTGCCGTTCGCCTGTGGTCGATATTCCATAGTGGCACTCTGACGTTGTCCCACGATTTTGTTGAACGCGAGAAATAGTTCCGACATAAAACCAGGTTCTCGATCATGCCTGATCACCTCACTAGCCCCAAACCGTCGGAACACGCATTCTTCATAATTTTCGGCGATTTCTTGCGCGGTACGGGACGATCCAGCTTTCGCGATCACCATACCCGTGAACAAATCTGTCCAAATCAGCAGTTCCGTATGTCCATCCGTTGATCGGGGAAGCGATGGGATATGATCCATGGCTATCACTTGGAATGGGTAAGTCGCCTCGATATTTCCCGGCGACATGCCCTTGATCGTAGGCTGGCCCTCCCTGTTTCGCAATCCACGCATTGCCCGACAAATCTTTGTACGCTTCGGAATAGACCACGCCAATGGAAATACCGTCTGATCCGCTGATATGTACGCCCTATGCCTTGGTGTCCTCCTTCCAAACTCACGTGATAGTGGTGGAGGACATCTGCGTGCAAGGTCTCGGGTAGTACCAGCTTAATTGACGATCGGCGATCCTCTTGATCATCCTGATCATCCCCGTTTTCCTTTTAGCCGCATTTCCACAGTAAATCAGTAATCCTTGTTCGTCAACATCATAGTTGCCAGCAATTTTCGCACACTCCTTCACCTCGTCTGCGCTCAATTGGATAACGTCACCGTATAGATAACACCGCAAATCGTGGATCCATTTCTCTTCATCCTGTGCCTTTTTCACCCGTTCCATTCTTATTCCGGCTACTGGTACATCGGTCCATGTTGACGGTCATGGTTGCCGGTGGTTACGTGATCGGGTCGTCACTAGCACTTACGGGGCGAAATTGATCTTCGCTCCATGTGATTACTTCGGGTAGACGGTTGAGATCAACTAATCCTTCCAGCTGTTTCTCATCTTCGATCTCAACTCTTGTTCCACCCTGCATATCCATGGTGGTAATGTGATCTGCACTCCTATTCCACTCTCTCTTGACATGTACCAAATCATGACCACTACACTCGCGTAGGAGGTTAAATGCACGCTGCTGTAGCACTTGTAATCGCGGAGCTTTGCACTCCATTTCTCCTCGCATTTGCCGGATCACCAAATTAGAGTCCCCACACACGATCACCCTTCCTTTGGGATATCGTGCCAACAAGTCCAGACTTAAAAGCAACCCGTGGTATTCTGCTTCATTCACCGTGATATCCGGTGCATGATCGGCGATCGCGATCATAATCTTCCATTCCGGTAACTTCCACACAATGACACCAAATGCACCCACACGTCGCTTGACACTTGCCGATCCATCAAAACTGATCACGTAAAGTTCTTCACCTTTTTTAACCGTGGGAGGTGGTACTTCGATCATCCGCCGCGGTTGCTTTTTCGGTGCGATTGCGACCAACGCTTCATCAATTTCGGTGCGAGGGGTAATGCTTGCGGCTAACGCCCCTAGCACCTCCTCTTCTCCATGCACACATTTCTTGATCTCGAGGTCCCACTGTGATAGGATTGCAGCCCATCTACCTAATCGTCCGTCCAACCCATTGGATGATAGTAACCACTTCAATGTAGATAGACGTGATAAAACGGTGATCGTCTTTCCGACCAGCATCGTGAAATAAACATCCAAAATTCGTAAAAGCACCAGAACTTCCTTTTCGACGGGGCTGTAATTCAGCTTACCGCTTTTCAACGTTCGGCTAGCGAATGTACGGGATGATACACTTGATCGTATTCTTGTACTAGAGTGGCGAATACTGCCCATTTGCTAGCGTAAACCACGATCACCGGCGTCTTGTCTTGGTCAAAGTGTCGCAGGGTTGGAGCTGATGCAATCTTCGCCTTCAGCATGCTGAATGCCACTTTTGCTCTAATTAGTCGATCATTCTCGTGATTTGATTCCGCCTCACTATGTGATCGTTTCTTCAACTCTTGATAATCTATCTCCCTCAATTCGTAAAGCACGGCGGCATAAATTGCGAATTCTTCAATAAATCGACGATAGTAATTTAGGCTTCCCAAGAACGATTGCATAGCACGTAAGGTGCCAGGGAAAGGCAAATTGATCATATCGTCCAGATTCTTTGGATTTGTTTCTAACCCGCGGCAAGAGACGTGATGCCCTAAAAAGGGCACTTCGCTTCGCCCCCAGTACGATTTAGCCACGCTGATCGACAAATTCCATTGATCTCACTTTTCCAGCAAGTGCCGCACCTTATCGCATAGGGTGGACCAAGTAGGTGCAGGGATTAATATATCATCGATATATGATCGCCGTTGCAGCACAGACGGGCTCGGCGTTTGGTCGGGTTCTCCTGCTGTAAATACTTCAGCTGATTCATCTGCACCGTCTTTGAACCTAAGATATCCTTATAGTGCATTGTCGATCAACCGCTGATAAATTTGCGGAGCATTCTTGAGGCCAAAGGGCATCCTATTCCACTCAAGCAATCCAAATGGAGTGACAAACGCCGAAATTTGGCGTGCTCGATCGGTCATAGACACGACCCAGAAACCACTCGCCATATCCAAAGAGCAAAACCACAACGCTTTATCCAAATCTTCGAGTAGATCGGTTATCAGGGGCATTGGGTACACCATCAAACGCGTGAGTTGATTCACCGCGCGATAATCGATGCATAGACGTATATCGACCCCATTCTTTTTCACGATGATCACTATAGGCGATGCCCAGGGTGACGTTGACGGCTGAATGATCTTAGTTGCTAGCAACCCCTTAATCAGGGCCGACAACTTCTAGCGAAATTGTGGGGCCACTTTCCGGCACTTTTGGGCGATCGGGCGCGCATTACCCACATCGATATCACAAACAACTCCTCGTGCAGCGGGGGGTAGCGCGTTTCCCTTCCCGATTAACAGATGTTTTTTCGCCCAAATTATTTCGCGAAGTTGATCTATCTCCTCCACTGTGTTGACTGTGGGATCTCCGACTAGCAATCATCTCTGGTTACTTCTTCGGTGCTTGCAGACACTTCGGGTAACGTAGCAAGCTGCTTCTCCAATTCTTCCACATACAAATCTCCACCTTCGTGATAACAAACCTTATCATCAATAGGTGTCACGTCGAATTCGTGGGGCTAACTGAGACAGGGTGATTACACGCATCTTGAGTAGGTGTAACAGGACTGATCCTGTTACAGGCTTACAATGTATCTGTGCGAGGAAGCGCGCAATACAATTAGGGTAGGATTAGTTGGTAACAACTAATCCTATAATTAAAGTAAATATATAATATTCACTTGTTATCTAGAACGCAAAATTAAGAGTGTTTATTTAATGGGTGGTTTAGAGGCTAATAGTATAGTAACTAACTAATTAATATAATAATATCAAGTCTTTAACTAACTGTACTATTAGTTAACCTGCAAGATTTGGTATTTATACCGAATCGACTTTTCCTTCTTAGATTATAATAATTTATAATCTATTATTTGAATTTCAGACAATGCGTCTGAAATTCAACTGTGATATTCTAACTTGAATATCTATTATGTAATGGCACCCCATTACATCACCCCCCACTTAAGGTGGTTGGCCAATAATAATTCTTATTTTGGCCAATCATAGGTGGCATTTGTTGGTCGGAATTTCTCATTCACCAACTGATTGACCATCGACTCGATGGTCGAAGCACGCGGCGGCGCTCTAAAGAGCGCTGCTGAAAACATCGAAGGAACTTCTTCCTCCGCCTCTGCACTATGTGCTGAGGTGTTGAGTGACAAAAGTGACGCTGCATTAGCAGCGTCAACTACGCAAAGGTCAGAAGACGTACCGTCTTCGATCACAGATGCTGCTAAGGCGGCATCTGACAAGAAACAGGGAGATGTTGCTAATGCAACATCTCGCACGATGGCAACTTCCGAATGGCGTGTTACCAAGAGGGCCATGGACGGGTGTTCTGACTCCGAACAAAGTGATGGGGATACAGATGTCCCCACTAAAGGATATAGCGAGTCGAAACTCGCTAGGTGCTCATCGCCTAACAGCGATGACGACTCTTGTGTCTCTGTCAGCTATGACAGCGACAATGATCATCACAGATGGTTGCGGGAACGCAGAGCCCCACCTGGACCAAGTACTTCTCCACGTCGGGGTGGTTTAACCCCGGCGCGTGGTGTTGAAGCAGGCGGTGCTCCGCCTTCTAAAAGGGCTCGAACAGAAGCGGCGGCTGCCGCTTCTAAAGCGTATCATCGTACGGAACCACATGTTCCGTACAGAGTGGGGTTTTGGACCCCTGGCTGGGCTATTGCCCCCAACAGTGGCGGTCACCGTAAACGGGACTGCCAGTATGCGTTATTCGATATCAACGTGCTGGATGACTGCGAAGACATCCAGTCACGTCGATTCGATCGAAGTGCAGACGATAGGCGTCTGTACTTTATTGACCTCTTTTTCCAGGTTCGATATTATTCGAGCCGGAAAGGGTCAAGGAAGAACAGGGACGATAAAGACGCCCTGACTCAGAGTTGGAATGCTTTTGTTGACAACTACAACAAAAGCCCAGATGATTACGTGAATAAAGTTCACGTAATGCGCGAGCGCTTTTTTAAGCACTCTCGAACAGGCAAAATGGAATACATCCATTTTGATTGCCTCAAAGAAGGGTTAAAGTGTGGTCTCCCTTCTCACCTCGTTTGCCCGCGGTGTCCGCAGGGCGCTCCTCGTCTGTCAGAGGAGGAGTTGCGGGGGTACGGTGGTTTTTCCGTACCCGCCGAAATTCAGGGCTTAATCGTTGCCCTAAATGCATCAACACCTAGTGTTGATGCTACTTCGCATTATGCGTTTGAGACTTCTTCTCAAACTCAGTCAAAAGGTATGGGGCGTCGGCCCTCAGAACCTCAATCGGCTCCCAAGAGTCGAACACTTGGGGATATCCCAGCCAGCGTACCAAGTACTCGGTACGCTGCTCCTTCTTCAAAGGCACCGAGCGCTTCGAGATCAAGCGCTCGAGGATATATCGCTTATTCCCCTGATTATCAATCAGGGGCGGCGGAGGTTGAGAGTTCCCTCGCCGTTGTTGTTGCGGAGCATGGTTCTTCGCTACGCAAGCTCGAGGAGGGTTGTTCCTCCTTTAGCAGCGATATGTCTCACTGTGTGAAGACATATCGGTCTCTTCGCGAGGATTTCCGCGACATTCTCGGAGCGCACACTGCCCTCCAGCAGAAGAATGATCTTCTGTACATTGAGCTTTATCGCTATAATAGAGAGATCGATCGGCGCACGGCTGATCTCGAGCAGTCGAAGGCGGAGGTAACGACTCTCCGCTCTGCTCACCAACGGCTGGAGGCCGATTACAAGTCTCTCTTGATATACTTGGAGAAGCACGGCATCTCCCGTGGTTCTGCGTCTCGTCGTAAGACGAAGACGAGTGATACGGCTTGAGCCGCCCAACATAGAATGTTGGGTGAAGCCGCATTGCTGTGGGAATGTCTATGGTATAGGCATTCCCCCGAATCTCTTGGACCTTGAAGGGTCCAATGTACTTAGGAAGCAACTTCCGTGTAGGTAAGTTGCTTATTGCATGTGTAGGCAAATTAGTAGTACATAGTAATACTAATTCACCTTTAAGAAAGGAGTTTTTGTTCTTCCTTCCTTGTTTATCTGCGTTTTGCTTCTGCTTGTCAAAAGCAGAGGCAAGTGCATCCTTTACATAGCGTATTACAGCTTGACGCTGTAATACGAATTCATCTACTGCTTTATCAGCAGTAGGTACATTGTCCTCGTTGTCTGCAGCCATTGCTGCAGACACATATTCATCGTATGCAGCTTCAGTTTTAATTGAAGCTGCTTCCGCTTCTACTGTATTTTCAGTAGAAGGGCCATCGTTTTGTTCACAAGTTGCAGTCGCAACTTGCGCATTGACTCGCTCAAAATTTGAGCGGGTCTCTCCCCCACTTAGATTTGGCGTACCGCCAAGTAAAGCTGGGGTTCGTGGATGCCTTAAGGCATTCACGTAGAACGGTGTATGCTTAGTTGAAGCATGTACATAATTGTTAATCGCGAATTCAGTGAGTGACAGGTAGTCACTCCACTGTTCAAAGGCATGTGCTTATGATCGCAACATGTCTCCGAGAACGCGGTTAACCCGTTCCGTCTGCCCATCCGTTTCCGGATGGTCCTCATTTGACATCTTCAACTGGGTTCCCAACAATGAGAACGTTTCTTGCCAGAAACGTCCTGTAAATCTCGGATCTCGATCCGAGACAATGTCTTCCGGCATTCCGTGCAAACGGAATACCGTATCAACGAATATCCGCGCTGTTTGAGCGGCGGTTACGTTCGCTGATACTGCAGTAAGATGTACCATCTTACTGAAACGGTCTACAAAGACCACTATTCCAGTCTTCCGACTATTGTCGGGTGGAAGACCGAATACGAAGTCCATTGAAATGGACTTCCAACACTCTGTCGGAACCGGCAAAGATTGCAGCTGAGCCTGTGAAGACTGCGCAGGCTTAACGCACTGGCAAATCTCGCAAGAGCGTACGTATTTGCGTACCCACTTGTACTGGTTTCTCCAGTAAAAGTCACGTGCGAGAGAAGCGTATGTATTCTCTCGACCTTGATGCCCCGAAATCGGTGCATCATGATACTCAAACATAATTTGATGTTTGAGATCATCGTCGTTTGGAACGACGATGCGACTTTCATCTTTTTGGTCTGTGCTGTAAAGCAGCAGACCATCGTGCAGTCGATATCGATGCACGCAAGCGCGGAGGAACTCTGGGAGTTCGTCGCGTTTCTCACTTGATTGATTACGTAAGTAATCAATCAACAGACGTGTCTCCTCGTCTGTTTTGTACGCCTCGCGTACTTGTCGTATAATTGACGACGACAAAGCAGTGAAACGGATTGCGTTTTCACTGTCCCCTTCGGTTACGGACGGTTTCGTCTCGTAATCGGGCCTTCGTGATAGCGCATCCGCTATCACGTTCAACTTTCCGGGTTTGTATTCAACCGTAAAGTTGTATTCAGCAAAGAATGACAGCCATCGAGCCATTCTTTGAGAAATGTGTGGTGAATTCACGGCCGTGCGTAGCGACGCATGGTCCTTGTAAACCACAAACGGTCTATCTCCCAAGAGATAGATCCGAAACTTGGCCAGTGCATACTTCATGGCAAGGACTTCCTTGTCATGCACTGGATAGTTGCGCTCGGCTGGGCGCAACTGACGCGATTGATAGCAGATTACACGATCACGATCATCGTGATCACGCTGCATCAAAGCACAGCCGATAGCGAAATCGCTCGCGTCGCAAACGACGTGGAACGGACGCTCGTTATCGGCTATAGCCAAGACAGGCGCTTCAGTCAAGCTTTGCTTGACTGCATCAAAAGCATCTTGACATTGGGTATCCCAATGCTATTCGACATCTTTCTTAAGTAATTGAGAAAGAGGTCGTATCAACCCAGCATAGTTGCACAAATACTTGTGCAAATATGTTGCCAACCCAAGGAACTTTCGAAGTTCCTTAACGTTGTTTGGCGTAGGCTATTCAACGATCACCCTGATCTTTTCTGGATCAGGACGCACCCCGTTCTTGCCCACAAAGCATCCAAGAACGGGTATCTCAGGTGCACCAAACGTGCACTTCTTTAGATTTGCATAGAGCTTATGCTTACGCATAAGCTCCAACACTCGACGTAGATGCTCCCTATGGACATCTACATCGCTTTTATCGTGTCCACCCTTACTATGGATGAACACGTCATCGAAATAACTCGGTGCGAATTCTCGCACCGGGCGTAATAGATGCGTTACGCATCTGTTAAACGTAGCAGGGTCATTTCGAAGCCCCTGCGGCATAAAAAGCCACTCCCAAAGCATGCCACTTGGGGTGCTTACCGCCGTGAGAGGGACATCCTTCTCACGCATTAGGATTTGATAAAATCCATCTCATAGATCGAGAGCACTAAAGATGGTGCTCCCGCACATGCCATCTATGATGACATCCTTCCGCGGTATCGGTCTCTGTGCCAGTACCGTCGCTGCGTTCAGCTTGTTGTAAGCATGAACGATTCTCCACCCACCTCTGGACTTCTTCACACAAAAGGTGGGGGTAGAGTGCGGTGAGGTAGACTCCAGCACTTGGCCTGCTATACGACGAGCTTCGAAAAACTCGTCGATCACTTTTACTTGATCACGCGGCAACGGCCATTGCCGCGTAACACAATACTTCGTGCCTAGCACGAGGTCAATTTCATGAAGAGTTCCCTTATCCTTAGGGAGCTCGCTAGGTACTTCTTCTGGGAATACGTCAGCGTATTCCCGAAATACCTCATAAAATGGGGAGGTCGCTTTAATCGACTCCCAGCTCTGCGCTTCAAAGCGCTGAACTTTGTTTTGATCATTGGGAGCCTCTTTCCCAATTTTTTCCACTTGTAATGTGGATATTCGTTCACGAATATCCACTACATCATCTGTTGAAACGATGATACAGATCTGTTCGATCTGACCATCGTGCAAGTTTCTCATAAACTTCGTCCAGCTTAGCGCTGGAAGATCCATCACCTCCGAACCTTCTTTCGGAGGGGTTTTCATCAACAGAGACTGGGTAGCTAATCTGATCTCCGTTTGCGTCAAGAAGTTAATCGTCTCGACGGAACTGTCCATGCAATCAGACGCACTCGTCTGATTGACTGCTACACGGTGATTACGATTCAACGTGTGCGAATACTCATCATCATGGTGGCCACTGCCTACCATGGAATTTTGGCGATCAGATATGCTCGTCTGACCGGCCGCCTTTTCTGCGACACGGTGGTCTTTATCACCCGTGCGCATGGCTAAAGCAACGTGCTGGGCACTGGCCACCAAGGAGTTTTGCTCACGATTGCACTCGATCGTGAGTTCACTCTCATCAACACGGAAATCATTCGTCGTGTTGGAACCTTCGGTCGCACAGTGGGTGTTTCCCACTGTGGATACTATTTCATTCTCACGGTGGGTGTTTCCCACCGTGGATATAACTTCATTCTCACGGTGGTCTTTATCACCCGTGGAATGTTTCTCTCCAACACGCAACGACTCTTCTGTTGCGTTTGGTAGTCCCTCTGGACTCTCACCAGCGGAGGTACCTTCCGCTGATCGTGTCATAACAGACCTGGTGGCGCCATCGCTATCCACCAGACTGTCTGAAGCTGCGGTTGTATCCTCTGATACAGCCGGATTACACACAGGGTGATCAGATCCTGTGCGTCCGCCGCAGTCGATCGATAGGTTAACCCAGTCGATCGAAGGTTTAAAATTGGACATACATGGGATTCCAAGTATCACATCGAACTTGTCATCTAAATCGAGGACGATGAATTCATTCTCGAATGACAGTTCATTAAACTCGAAGCGTGTTTTAATCACACGCTTTGGAATAGTCACGGTTGCACCTGTTGCTAACCGGACTGACAACATACTTCGTGGGGTTTCTACCTCCACGAAGCTCAACAGCGTTAGACTCTGAGTTCTAACGAAATTGTTTGACGCTCCTGTGTCAAACAAAGCTCGCATGGGGACATCGCTCCCGTGCGGCTTAACCTCCAGGGTGATAAGAGGCTTACCATCACCCTGCACCTTTTGACAGGAAATAGTCCCGTCTGGGGCTATTACCCTCACATGCCCTATGTCGGCATGTTGGATAACATTCCCAGTAGGGCGCCCCGCCCCTACTGGCGATTCTCGTTTTTTGCACCAACAGGGTGATGTCCCTGTTGGTGTCGCCGTACAGCGGACGGTTCCGTCCGCTGACTGCGTGGCGCCGGACGCGGTGCCATAGACTCATGGGCAAAATGCCCCATTTTTGCGCATCGATTGCAGCGAATATTCTTCTTAAATTTTGGTTGCTTCGTGTTCGAAGCAACCGCAACCGATAGGTCCATCGGCTCTGGACCTCCACCGTCCATGCTCTGGCGCGGGTGGCTGTTTCTTGAGACGAAGTGTGAACTTCGTCTGCCCGACTGCTGCTTGTTGACATGCTGTTGAGGCATGTCAAAAGCGAAGGGCTGTTGAGCCCTTCGGCTGTACCCAGCATGCGATGACGCTGATCGCATGCTGAACTCTTCACGGATGATAATATCAATGGCATCCCTTAGAGTCTCTGGCGGGTGCCGGTAAAGACTCTGTTTGACGGGGCCATCATTGAGTCCCTTCATGGAGCCAGTGACCTGCATAGCAGGGGGCACCGGCTCATACACAATATTTGGCAGCAAATATTGCGTCTTCTGGGCGTAAGCTTGAAGGTCAAGCTTACCTTGCCGGAGTTCCATGAACTCCTGCCGACTACTTAGCTCCATTTCTGGAGCTTCAAAGTTGAGCTTTAGCTCAGCTTTTAATTCCTAAAAAGTCAGGAACGCAGAGTCATCAGTGGATCTGAGACTGATCGACCATTCCCTGGCTCTGCCGCCTAGACATGTTGTGGCGAAGTACCCCTGTTGACGTTCGTCAACAATATTTTGCGCAGAGATGGCATCTTCCACCTCCGCGAACCATCTACGAAGGGGCTCGCCCCCTTCGCCGGTAAAGGGCGGTACTCGCGCCTTTACCATTTCAACGCTATGCGTTGTATGTGCAGTTGCGGTCCGCTCTGCCTCTGGCGCGGGCCGTGCTGTCTTTTCTAGGTGGTTTCGCCTAAAGCGATTCACCACCTCTATCGCTTCCTCCGGGGGCTTACCCAGGAGGAAGGTAAAGATGTCGGTCCCCATAGACCGAACCATTTCCACCGTCGCGTCTTTACTACGCGACGTGAAGTGAGGGAAGTGTTTATTCACCACTTCCAGCGTTCTTTCTTGCTCGGCAGCCGACATGTCTCGCGACATGATGCCGAGTGGCTCTTAATCTTCGCTCCGCTAGTTAACTAGCAGAACGGAACTGTGGTCGTTAAGACGGACCACAAAGTGCTACCAGGTGTAACAGGACTGATCCTGTTACAGGCTTACACTGTATTTGTGCGAGGAAGCGCGCAATAGAATTAGGGTAGGATTAGTTGGTAACAACTAATCCTATAATTAAAATAAATATATTAATATTGACTTGTTATCTAGAACGCAAAATTAAGAGTGTTTATTTAATGGGTGGTTTAGAGGCTAATAGTATAGTAACTAACTAATTAATATAATAATATCAAGTCTTTAACTAACTGTACTATTAGTTAACCTGCAAGATTTGGTATTTATACCGAATCGACTTTTCCTTCTTAGATTATAATAATTTATAATCTCTTATTTAAATTTCAGACAACGCGTCTGAAATTAAACTGTGATATTCTAACTTGAATATCTATTATGTAATGGCACTCCATTACAGTAGGTGTATCGCTTGAAACAAGCTGTTCAACTCCATGATTGAGGGTCGGACCTTTCACTTCCGGCCCCTGATCGCACCGCTCTTTCACCCCTTGCACCTTTTGCGCCCCTTCGGTTACCAACGCTACAGATGCGACGATCGTGTCTGTGGGACGTACTAAGATACTTCGAGGAGTTCGATACCCCTTCTTCTCGACTAATTGACCCTGATCGACACTTTCTTGATCGTCAGATACCAGATCGGTGGAGGCTTGATATGCCAGATTTTGCCACTCTTTGTAACGGTTGGACCCGATCGAAACAAATCCGGGGCGGCGGGGCACATCATCTTTGTTCATCCAAATACCTAAAATAGTCTCTTCTTGAACAATGATGGGGTGATCGACGATGTTCTTAACACGTAAATACCTCAAATTGCCCGCACCCCTAGCGATAGTGGGGACCCAATCTCTTCCACGAGTAATCCACAACTTGCGAGATCGCTGATCGTAAATTCGTACTTCGGCTGATCGACCTACTGGGATCTGTTCATACTGATCGAGATTCATATAATTACCGCCCGACCCATACAACTGTCGACGTCCCTCCAGTGGGATGATCACTTCGTCAGGTAAACTTAGTGCGCCATGAGCGATATCTAATCGAGCACCAGCTGGTATCATGAAATCCATACCCAATATGGCATCTTGACCAACAAGTTTGCCCACCCATGCCTGAAAATAATAAACCAATGAGCCCGCTAGCGTGATCTTGATTTTTGCACGTCCTTCTGTTTGGTATTCACTTTCTCCAATGCCGACACATTCTTGTGTTTGACTCGTGTCAATCCAACAACCCACCTTACGAGCAAAGGTTGAGTCGATGATCGACACTTCGGCACCAGAATCAAATAATATCATAGCTCGCTCGTTATTGATTTTTCCACTCGCCTTGGCTTGCTTGAACCATTTCTTTGGCGAGTGATATTTCTAATATCCACGTGATTTGCCTGGAAGTAATTCGACTTCCATGATCACAGGTGATCGAGAAAACTCATCAATATGGAAATTAGCAAACGTGGTAAATCAAGCTGATCGCGTTTTTCCTTATCTCTTGTTGCTACTCGATCAGCCCTCTTCTTATCCACAAATGCAAAAATACACAAACTAGAACGCTCGTCTCGTACCAGATTCCAACCTGGCGAGCGTCCTAGTTTAACAAATCTTCGGCTTCCTTGGGCAACAGTCCTGCATGCTTGGTAGGGTTATACCACTGGCGGATGCGGTTGTAAAATTCTTCCATAGGGCACTTCCCCGCATCGTAAATGTCGCCGCATGCTCGGCAGACGTACAGGCATTGATCGGTGGGGTGTCCTTTCTTGTCACACTTCAGGCAAGTCAGGCGCTTCCAGCAACGTAAGGTGTCGTGCCTGTTGGATCCACAATGACTGCACTTCTTTTTCGACCCTTGATCGACTGCGTTGGAGTCGCTTCGTTTGCCTGATCGTGACTCGCCAGGCTGATCGTGCGCCCCTGGTTGATCGCGCATAGTAGCAATCATATAGCGGCTCTGATCGCCATCACTTCCACTATCATCAGCACTTGATTCTTCGATCCCAGACGTTACCTTGATCGCACGTACGCCCCTAGGCTTTCGCGTCGCGGCCGGTGCTCGATCGTCGCCGGATTTTTGGCGGAATCTGCTGGTGCCTACTGACGCTGTTGGCTGATACCACTTGTTGCGTGCGTATGCCCGCAACGCTTCTTCCAAGTCCGAAGCACGATCCAAGCGTAGGAGAGCCAGCTGATCGGCGAGTTCGCGATTGGCCAGAGTGTCCAGAAAATGTTGGACATGTTCGCGCAGATTTTCGGGCGGTCCATCTCTGATAGGTAACTTAGCTCGCAGTCCCGCTACATTCAGTCGGTGCAAATATTCGATAGGACTTTCGTCTGATCGCTTCTTCATATAATAATACTGGCGGGATATCGATTGACCAGTTCCACAGTATTGTACTTCGAATTCATCCACGAGACTTTTCCAACTTGATCGGGTGGTTCTACTCGACTGTCGATGCCAGTTGCGCGCTGGTCCCTTCAGTAAATCGCCCAGGATTAGACACTTTTCAGGGTCAGAAGCTTGATCGCGCATAAATGCTGACTTGAGACGACTGATCCAGTTCCTCGCTCGATCTTCATCCCCGTCTTTTCCCGAAAATTCTTTCAAATCGCTGATCGCAGACATCCGAATTCTGGCAATTGGCTGCTGATCAGGTGTCCCAGTATACGCGGATGCCAATGTGGCTCGCCGTGGCAGTGTGATCGGTTTATCAGGGTCGAAGTAGTCAATTTGAGACCGTTGATCGTGAAACGAGTGCACGGATTCCATATCCACATCTTTTACCGTCGTCGACCTATCTGGTTTCGACTGCTGACCACGCAACGAGTGTACGGACTCCATATCGACATCCTTGATCGACGCAGCTCTTCCTTGATTTGGCTGGCGGATTTTGGCGCCAACGACTCCAGGTGACCACTTACTGCTCTCTTCAGCTAGAAACTTCTTCATGGCTTTGTCAAAAAACATCTGCCATTGTGGCCCTTGATCGTTTTCTGTCTTGATCGACTGAGGTTCCGTCTTGACAACCGGCAATTTGGAGTTGTCCTTTTGGCAAACTTCCATTCTGGTTATCTTTGGCTCCATACTCCCAGCGCTACTTGACTCAATTCCCTGATCGTCACCCTCTGAAGGGGCAGATTCGTAGCACGATGACCCCGAATGTCCCGCTACGTCGATTGACGGACTTGCCTCAATCTTCAACGGGTATTGTGGTGGTGAACTGGGGAAATCTTCATCGTCTGCTTCGCCCACGATGGGTATCAACAGGGAATACAACAGCTGGGTGGCCTCAGCCAGATCTTCGGAGTCCTGATCGAATACTTCCTCGGCATCGTAGGCGCCTGTTATCAGACCAGCCTGCTTGATCAGGCGTATTAGCCTTAGCACAATCTTTAGCTTATCTTTTCCCTTTGTGATTGGCTGGTTGACCGGTCCACTCAGCTTCCCGCTGATCGTGACCCCGAGCCGGATCATGATCGAGTTCGTCATCAGGTAATCTTCTAGGTGCTCTCGGTAAATCTTTTGGTAGAACGTCTTTACCAGATCGACTTCCGTTGGCGGCGTACTTGATCGGCTTTCGTCGCTCTCCGACCCAGGCGTTTTGATCAACATCTTCGGTTGGTCGGTCTTGTAATACTTCTCCATCGGATCCCAATCTGGATCATTATATACACGTATTTTTGGCGGATCATAACGCAAGTTATGATCCGCATGGGCTCCAGAAGGAGCCTCGGGAGGTGGTTGAGGCTTCTCCTCCTTTACGTCATCTGGATTCCTCCCCAGGTCCTGATGATCGGGATTTCCTTTCTTCTTCAGGCATGACGACGGCGAACAGCCTTCCGTCGTCACAACCACCTCCTCCTTTTCCACCTTGATTTTCACCTCTGCTTCAGCTTCCGTTTTCACTTTCACATCCGCGCTATCTTGCGTAGAATCGCGGTGATATCCCGTGACTCCCTAAGATCCGGGCACGCGCACCATTGTGGTGGAGCGGCTGATCGAAGTTTTTGAGACTTGATCAGGCGGTACCACGGCGCCCAGACTGCCGACTAACGAAGGGGGTCCTCCGGATGTCTTCGACTGCTTGTGTTCTTGCTCACCTTGTGTACCTGACGGCTAGGCGTGGGTAGCTCCTCAGGTGGCGGGGACAGCGCACAGCGAATTCTTGGTGCAAGATTGAATTAACTAACTTGTGACGATACAACCGATGCGATCAGGCGTGATCACGTGCGATCAAGTGCTTAAACCACGTCAATTAGCCGCGATCAGGCTTGATCAAGTTTGGGCCGATGCTAATAACCGACGATCAGCAATATTCCGTCTTGATCTCAAGTGCGATCAGGCGGCAGTCCGACGCGATCAGGCGCTGAAACGATGTAAATCAGTGGTAATCAGGCTTGATCAGGCTTTTGCTGACGTTAATAACCGTCGATCAACAATATTCTGTCTTGATCGCAGATGCGATCAGGTGTCTTGATCGCAAGTGCGATCTGGTACTGAAAGGCTCGATCAGGGGCTAAAAACTGCTGCCCAGTCGTAATATACCTTGATCAGACTTGATCAAGCACCGGAAGCTGTTCAAGTAGCAGTTGGCGCGATTTGCGATCAGCGATCACGATCACGATTCGCAAAAAGTATCGATCAGGTGTTGATCGGTAGGGGGGGGCACTTGATCAGGCAGCGGAAGTCTTCACTGCCTGATCGCGGAGCCTCTAAGCCGTCAAACAGCTAAGGAACGCCCAAATCAATGCGCTCCTAGCCTAGACTATATGAGGAAAAGGTATTTATACTAAAATCCACCTAGAGTTCCCGTGGGGCGCTTAAGGCAGCCGAACGCTAGGGGCCAAACGTTAATTTCACGGGGAAGAGGTGAGAGCACTGCTCGATCACGTTCCCAAAACCAAAAACACTTAAACGAAGAACCGCAGACACTGCGGGCGGAGTTGCGGGGTGAGTTCTCACACTCTACGCCAACCGGTGGGCCAAAAACGCACTTAGTGCTCCCGCCCGGGACGTAGAGGTTTCAATAAGGTGGGGGCGCAAAGGTGCCGTCCCAAAAAACGATCAGCGCGATCGTACGCAAAAGGAGAACTATATTAGCAATTAAACCCTTAGATCTACCCTGTTCCTACTTTCAACCAATCCGCATCGTCCATTCGAAACGCCTTCCGTCCATCAGTCGACCTGATTTTTCCGCTTGTTCCTTGTTTGTTCGCTGGTGTCCGCCGCGTACCTGTAGGTAATCAGCACATCTTCCGTGTCCCTTCTATATCCTGTCTATGTACACCACGGTGGTACGTACTACTTTACCCACCGTGGTACACATGGCGGTACCTAATTATGTACTACTGTATCCACTATCTGCGTCCACTATCAGGCCCCTAATTTAGGTCCTAATATTAGTCATAATATTAGGCCCCCTATGGGCCTAATAAAATGTCCAACATTAGGCCCCCTATGGGCCTAATAAAATGTCCAACATTAGGCCCTATTTTAGCCTAATAAAAAAGTCCGCTTTACGACAGTAGCATCAACACTAGGTGTTGATGCATTTAGGGCATCGATTAAGCCCTGAATTTCGGCGGGATCGGAAAAACCACCGTACCCCCGCAACTCCCCTCTGACCGACGAGGAGCGCCCTGCGGCCACCGCGGACAAACGAGGTGAGAAGGGACACCACAGTTCAACCCTTCTTTGAGGCATGCAAAATGGATGTATTCCATTTTGCCTGTTCGCGAGTGCTTTAAAAAGCGGTCGCGCATTACGTGAACTTTGTTCACGTAGTCATCGGGTCTTTTGTTGTAGTTGTCAACAAAAGCGTTCCAACTTTGAGTCAGGGCGTCCTTGTCGTCCCTGTTCTTTCTTGACCCTTTCCGGCTCGAATAATGTCGAACCTGGAAAAAGAGGTCAATAAAGTACAGACGCCTATCGTCTGCACTTCGATCGAATCAACGTGACTGGATATCTTCGCAGTCATCCAGCACGTTGATATCAAACAGCGCATATTGGCAGTCCCGCTTACGGTGACCGCAACTGTTGGGGGCAATAGCCCAGCCAGGGGTCCAAAACCCAACTTTGTACGGAACATGTGGTTCCGTACGATGATACGCTTCAGAAGCGGCAGGCGCCGCTTCTGTTCGAGCTATTTTAGCAGGCGGAACACCGCCTGCTTCAACACCACGCACAGGGGTTAAACCACCCCAACGTGGAGACGTACTTTGTACAGGTGGGGCTCTGCGTTCCCGCAACCATCTGTGATGATCATTGTCGCTGTCATAGCTGACAGAGACACAAGAGTTATCATCGCTGTTAGGCGATGAGCTCCAAGCGAGTTTCGACTCGCTAGATCCTTTCACGGGGATAGCTGTGCCCCAATCACTTTGTTCGGAGTCAGAAATGTCTCCGAACATGGAAGAACCATTCCTGGCAACACACCATTCGGGGGTTGTCATCGTGCGAGATGTTGCATTAGCAACATCTCCCTGTTTCTTGCCAGATGCCGCCTTAGCAGCATCTGTGGTCGAAGACGGTACGTCTTCCGACTTTTGCGTAGTTGACGCTGCTAATGCAGCGTCACTGTTGTCACTCAACACCTCAGCACCTAGTGCTGAGGCGGAGGAAGAAGCTCCTTCGATGTTTTCAGCAGCGCTCTTTAGAGCGCCGCCGCGTGCTTTGACCATCGAGTCGATGGTCAATCAGTTGGTGAATGAGAAATTCTGACCAACAAGTGCCACCTATGATTGGCCAAAATAAGAATTATTCTTGACCAACCACCTTAAATAGGGGGGTTGATGTAATGGGGTGCCATTACATTATTGATATTCAAGTTAGAATATCACAGTTGAATTTCAGACGCGTTGTCTGAAATTCAAATAATAGATTATAAGTTATTATAATCTACGAAGGAAAAGTCGATTCGGTATAAATACCGAATCATGCAGGTTAACTAATAGTACAGATAGTTGAATACTTAATATTATTATATTAGTTAGGTAATTACTATACTATTAGCCGCTAAACACCCATTAAATAAACACTCTTAATTTTGCGTTCTAAGAAGAAGAAGTAAATATTTATATTTACTTTAAATGTAGGATTAGTTGTTACCAAATAATCCTGCCCTTATTGTATTGCGAGCTTCCTCGCAAAATACAGTGTAAGCCCGTAACAGGATCAGTCCTGTTACATGAGTACACTACGGTTGGGGTCAGTATTGACCGGTCCGAAAGGTTTGGACCTATTGGTTATTTTAACCAATCAGGGCAGGAGCCCTTGGTGGAGGCTTGGCAGCCAGCCACGTGTTAGTACACAGGTGTTGTACACTACATTTTAGCTATGTACGAATTTAGTAAGTTCTACTTAGTATTACATATAGTTTACATTAGTTTAAATTAATTGAGGCTAATTACATATTAAATATACATTCAGTTTACATTTCACTCAAAAGACTGCAGGACGCAAGACCTCGACCGGTCGCGCGCGCAGTGAGTGTAGTAGCGTAAGGGGAGTTCTTCCCTTAGCTACCCCCTTATTAAGGGAGCCTTGTGTTAAGGCGTTAGATTGTGCTAACTGGTAAACCAAAGTGGAATCTTGGCCACGAGTAAGGGAGTTCTCTATTACTAAGCCCTATTATAAGGGCGTATCGGCTAAGTAGCGGTAAACGCGGCTTAAAAGGAAAGTCTTCCTCTGTGCGCTAGCCACACTGTGCGTGTACGCACCGGCTACAGAAACCCTGTGGTGCTTAGTTTCAAGCACCTGAGCAAGCATGGTGCAAATATTTTGACCAAGGCGGCGTGAATGACACCGAAACAGGTCAGGGGGCAGCCGGGGGATCAAGTGACTGGGTACATACACGCGGAGATATGACAAGGTTATAATCAGTATGGAGCGACGCCTGTGATGAAAACACCGAAGCAATGTAAATTGCAAATACGAATGTTTGATGGCACGGAAGTTTATCGTGGGTTGGGCTCCGGTTTTCATTCATGGGGAAGGAATTTTATACGCCAAATTGGCATTGCGGAAGCAGCATGCGGGTTCCGTGGAGTGATGTCATAAAAGTAGACCTCCTCGGCCACTATCTTTCGGGGACGGCCGAACCTTACTACAATCGACAAGTGGAAACGTGTTGGAGTGAGACTCCTGCGTTGTGGTTTATAATGGATAAATGCTTTCCACTTTTCATACGCAACTGACGCCAGCGCAGTCAATGAACTTGTTTTGGCAAGCAAAAGCCCGACACGGACTTGGCCGGAACACTACCTGTATTTGATGGCTGTCTCCAAAGCCGTGGGTGGACGTGCGCACTCGCTGGTGCTTGATAGCGTGATTTATCACGGAGCACCAGAGTGAAAGCAAGTGATGATGTCCAAGTACGATCATACGCGCGTCGGCTACCTACGTCAAGCAGAGGAACTGTGTCAGCTAGCACAGGCTCTCGAATATGACGGGAGTAAGACGAAGGGAATAGCACCTGGAACGGTGAACGTTGTGGTCGACAAAAAGGCCAAGCTAAAAAAAGTGCTATCGATGTGGTGAAATGGGGTATATAAAATGGAAATGACCGAAGAAGAACGCAAAGAAAGTGGACTTTACATTGTCGATCACTGCTGACTACGGAAGTATCTCGAAGAAGTTGATACTTGACAGTGGGGCAAGTATGCATCTAACAAATGATGCGAGATTTTTGCGCAATACCGAACGGGTATCGGGCGTATGTTTCCAAGCGGATGAAAAGCAGTTGGAGATTAGAATCAAAGAAAATCTAATAAATAAGCCGCTCCACATTTCCGCAGCTTTTACGTATGCTGCGAAGATGTGCAGCGACTTAATAAAGTCGTCTACTACGTTGAGAATTTAACGCGAAATGTTCTCTCGTACGGCCTCTTAGAAGAAAAAAGGCTGTAGTTTGGCTTACGAGAGGAAACTAAGAGTGATGAAGCACGAAGCGACTGGTGAAAACATTTTTTTATGTGAAAAAGGTTTAAAAAGTTTTAACGGTAAATGTTAGGGTGGATATACAAAAACGAATTTTTTTGGAAACATCGTCATGGCAGTAATTGAGAACAATGAAAAAGAACTTCGAAAAAAATTTGATGTTCGGCGTGGATCTTTGATGCACTTCCATTCTCGGATGGGGCATTTAAATTACGATGAGATAAAGAAGCTTCCATGAGATCCCGGCTTTAGGATTGAGCTGACGGATACCTAGCGAATGAACCACCTTTTCAGTGAACAGGGTAAGCAGTCTAAGTCAATCAGTCGAAAAAGGATAGCGGCAAACATTCTCCTATCGACAGGATTGTAGGTGTGATCAGCTAGGATCTGAAAGGGCCGATCGCAGGTAGAGACAAACTTGGAAACAGGTATATGGTAAATTTCGTGGATCATAAGACCAATTACATTCGCGTTTTTCTGCAAAAACCAAGGACATGGCGGCCAAGAAGTTTGAGCATTTTATTGCTTTTTTGAGAGAAGATTTTATTGCAAGGTACATATTTTGTGCACGTACGGTGGTGCAGAATACAAGAACTTGGATCATTTTGCCAAAGTACAGTCATTGGAAGGCAAGTGAGCGAAGCAGGTAATCAAGCAAGTAACAGGAACGAAGAGCGGATGCATCGTACCATAATGAATATGGCAAGATGCATGTTGTTTGCGTGATGATTAAATATGTAGTTTTGGAGTAAGGCGGTTGATTATGCGACTTCTATCTTAAACAGAAGACCAACAAGCGCAAATCCAAATCCGATGACATATATAGATATTCTAACGTGAAAGAAACCGCACCTCAGTGAAATTGTTGCGCTTTGGTCTCTGTGTAGTGTGTATCGGAACCCTGGAAAGGACTCGATATCCCATAATTCACAGATTGGGTGATCATCGAGAAGAGCAAGGAAGTGGAGGGCTACAAGGTTTTCTTACAGAAAGACCGAAACGTGGTGGTGACCCAACACATAAAAACAAGGAAAAAATAGATGAAACAAAAAATCATCAGCTGAGTAATTTTTTTGAATGGAACTGGGACGGATTAGAAGGATACAAGATTGAAGGTGATCGTCCTAAAGAAAGAGGGACACATGAGCACGCAAAAAAGAGAGAAGGCAAGAAGAAAAAGAACTCCTGGACCAGGGAGCACCATTGGACGGGAAATTTTGTAAGAAATAACACGGATAAGGATGAAGAATCCAAGTAAGGAAAGGATGCGGAGACTAAAGACAGTGGAATGATCAATTTCGTTACTGGATTATCCCTGAGGAACTATACTGAGCGATGAAAAGTATCTGCAGAGATGACTGGCTCACGGCTATAAATCGTTAACTTTCAGCGCTGGAGATGAATGACGTATAGAATGTTGTAAAGAACGTGAAGATTGTAGACCTCCACATACCAAATGGGTGCTTAATCCCAAAACAGATGCGGAATGTAGCGTTGAAAGATAAAGCCAGGTTCGTCGCTTGTGTAAACAAGCAGTTTTTCGGTGTTAACTATGGATTGACGTTTGCCGCAGTTATGGATATGAGAACTGAGAAGATTATTCTGGCGTTCGCGAGGAAATGGAACGTAAAGCCATGCATGCAGGTATACCGAACTCGTACGTAAAGGCGATCGAAGATAAGCATGAAATTTATCTTTTTATACCTAAGTGAATGAAAGATAAATGACGAACAACTAAAGAAACATGGAATCAAAAGAATTAACGATTTGTTTTTGAAATTCAAGAAGACACCGTATGGTTTGAAGCAAGCGGGGAGTCTATGGAATCGTCTGATACACATCAAGTTGATGGAGTTAAAATTTGCTCAAAGTTACACTAAAATGTGCCTATATTTCAAGCGGCATGGAGTAAATGTTGTGGTGGTCGGAGTGTACGTAGATAATTTGTTGGTAACAGGGACAAATAAAGCACTCATAACGATGTTTTTTCAAGACATGGAAAGTATCGAAATCAAAGACCTGGGTGGAGGAAGTTTCGAAGTTTTTTTGGGCATCAGAGTGACTTACGACGACGAAGGTGGATACTACTTGGATCAAGAAGTGATGGTACTAAGTCTTTTGGATGATTACGGCTAAGTTAACGCTAACAGCGTGAAGACGCGAATTGGAAATGACTACGAAGCGTTTTTATCTGTAAAAACTAAAAAAAATTGCAGATGCAATCTAGTGACGGATCGCCTGCAGGGAGGGACTTCCAATCACTTGTTGGAAGCCTCAAGTGGATAGCGAGATGCACTAGTCCGACATCATTTTTGCAGTTCACAGGAAACTAGGCAATCCCACGCTCCAAACGTTCTGGATTAGAATATCTCAAGAGGACACTAAGTTATCTAAAGGTACACTTAAATCTGAGGTTGAAAATGGAAATTTCAAGCAAATCTTAAATGGAAGACTTGATCGTTTTCAAAGCGTACAGCGCGATGAAGACTACGCTAGATGCAATGAAGACAGGAGGTAGGTGATAGGTGGTTTGGTATCGCTTGGCATTTCAAATAATAATATCAAAAAGGTTCCCGCTTGCACCGGTCTCATATGCAGGCGATGGTTGTTCCATCAAACGGCGATCCGAAATCAAAACTAAAAATTGATACAAGAGAAGTTGATGAACAAAACGGAATCCTGAGTTATGTGGGTATTTCCAACAAATTTACCCAAACCGCATGCCAGGCTTAGGTGCTCTGCTTAGGATCGGGAAGTGAAGATGTGTTGCTCACGATTTTTGATGTATTAATAGCAATATCGTCGCAACGCCATATTACGATGATCCAGAACGAAGAGTTACTTGCCACAGTTGGAGAAGTGGATGAAGAATTAGCGGTA
>CM047583.1:2329277-2353838 GCA_026184515.1 Peronosclerospora sorghi | reverse complement strand
TACCGCTAATTCTTCATCCACTTCTCCAACTGTGGCAAGTAACTCTTTGTTCTGGATCATCGTAATATGGCGTTGCGACGATATTGCTATTAATACATCAAAAATCGTGAGCAACACATCTTCACTTCCCGATCCTAAGCAGAGCACCTAAGCCTGGCATGCGGTTTGGGTAAATTTGTTGGAAATACCCACATAACTCAGGCTTCCGTTTTGTTCATCAACTTCTCTTGTATCAATTTTTAGTTTTGATTTCGGATCGCCGTTTGCTGGAACAACCATCGCCTGCAGATGAGACCGTTGCATGCGGGAACTTCTTGATATAATTATCTGAAATGCTCCCACTCCTAAAATATGAGGGCGATGCGCAGCATTGTAAAAACATAGATTTTAGTTGATGGATACCCAACGATTCAGGTTTTGATATTTTAAAGGAACTTGCGCTGGTTTCTTAAGCGATAATTCCACGCAAACCTTTGTATGAAGTGGAAACGTTTGATTGTGAATTGTATTTACAACTCATCTTCGTGCAATATATATATATCGGATCTTAAGGAAACGAAGGTCATCGATGGATAGTGTCTTTAGGTCTTCCAGGGTATGGGATAGGAGAAAGAATCATAGATGGTGTCATTGTCAAATATACTTAGTGCTCTCAAATGACGTACCTTTCGTCGCATTGTTTGGCTATGAGATTCTGTACCCGCTAAATGCCTTTGCTCAACCTCCGTCTATTGAACCCCACGACCGGGTGTTCCCCTCTGCTAAGCAACAAAACGCATAATTTGCTTCCATGACGATCTACTCTAGCGCACGGATTAGGTCCTTGCCTGACGTAGTCGTTGACTACGGGATTGAGTAACTCGATGCTGTCGTGGTTCCCTCGACACTAATGTCATCCCGTGGTCTGAAGATGGCGGCCGCTCGATCTGTACCCATTGAAAACAAACAAATCGTCTTCAAAAATATAAAACCCATCTAGTTGCCTGGAAAATATTCTCTCAATACATGAAATTATGACTCGAGCGTCATTGGATCCTCTCATATTGAGTACGTGTGCTTTATGCGCTTTTTCTTTCTCCACCCTTTTAGTGAGATGGTCGATGTTCACCCAATCTATCGAGAAATTGCGCTCCAGTACAATTAAAATATCGTCCAGTAGTTATCGCCTCACGTCAGGTGAGATTGCATTCCATGGTTTGTCGAAAAAAGTGTATTGTAAACAGGAGTATTAGATGGTGCGTAAACAGTTATAAACATCTTCTTCTCTAATTTAATCCCTATTCTTCAATGTTTCCAAAGGTGTCAATTCACCGTTGTACCAGCGATACATGGTTTGGAAAATTATAATTACCACATCTTCCACTTTTTGTCGACATCGATCAGTACGCTAGTCGTGCTCATACCTCCATAATGTTTTCCTCTGCTTTGCCAATGCATTATTTCGGCTATTGAGGTGATATAAGTCTATTGCATCAGAACGCCGACAACAAACTTGTTGGGTGAATATGTATCTTCCACGGTCAAAAACAAGTCGTTTTACCTTCAGTAGGAAGTCTCGCACGCTTTTGAGTTATTCTTCGTAGATCTCTACACCCTCTATCCGTCTCTGCCAGACGCATCGTTTTATCATATTCCACCGTGGACTGAATTATAAGGTGTTCGCAATATACGTATATCTGTTCCATTAACGTGTCTATCTTACTCTGAATGGAATCACGTGAGCACAACACCTTAATGACCTTAATAGAAAAAAAGCGTCGGACTTCGGTCACCATTCCTTGGTCACAATAATTAGCTCACCGCTTCTTCCACCTTCATTTCAACTCTTCTTTATCTGGTTCCAAGTAAATTATGAATATAGCACGTAAATGCATCCCATATATTGTCTTCATCGCGCTCTAACCACAAAATAATGTGGTGAAGTAGCATTCCAATTATGGATAAAACAGATGTGGGTCAGTTATTGACAGGAAATAAGGTGTTCCAGTCGGTTAAGAAGTAACTATCGAGTATTGGAGTCAGCACTGAAGTAACCAAGAAGTATAAGGTAAAAAATGTCTCACTTAGATATAGAATTTAGTAATACTTAATAGATTCCAATTTCCCCTTTTGCTCAACAGTCGTTTGCAATCTTACAACAATCCTATCAAACAATCGTATAGTGAAACCAAGTTTAATACAGGAAGTTCGTTAAGTGAGCACCTAAGTGAGAGGGCGACAGTCATCTGGGACGACTAGAGTTGGGAACAGCCTGAGCCTCTTTCGGAAGTGTGTAATAAAGTGTTTGGTGACGGTTCGCACGTTAGTACTAATAACCTGGGAAGTTCAAGAAGGAAGGATAGATGTATTGCTTTCTTGTTGTAATTTGAGTGGAAACACTGCAATTTAAGTTCCTTCACGACACTAACCCCCTATACCGCTCCACGCGCTCATTTCTCTAAAATATCCGTGCAACTTAACCTTACCGCTTCCTCCGGTCCTGGGTTCTTTCCTATCATCATCTCTATTTGTATCGATAGATACGGGCACAGAGGAATATCCGGCTTCTGTAACAGGGTTACATTCGGGTCACATTTAGTAGGTATTGTACGTGAGTACACTACGGTTGGGGTCAGTATTGACCGGTCCGAAAGGGTTAGGACCATTGGTTATTTTAACCAATCAGGGAAGGATCCCTTGGTAGAGGCGTGGCAGCCAGCCACGTGTTTGTACACAGGTGGTGTACACTACATTTTAGCTAGGTACGAATTTAGTAAGTTCTACTTAGTATTACATGTAGTTTACATTAGTTTAAATTAATTTAGGCTAATTATATATTAAATATGCATTCAGTTTACATTTCACTCAACCGACTACCAGACGCACGACCTCGACCGGTCGCGCGTGTAGTGAGTGCAGTAGCGTAAAGGGAGTCCTCCCTTTAGCTACCCCCTTAGTAAGGTAGCCTTGTGTTAAGGAATTAGCGAAAGATAATAGTAAACCAAAGTGAGAATCTTGGCCCCGAGTAAGAGATATATCTCTTACTAAGACCTTTTATGAGGGCGTATCGACTAAGTTGCGTCGAACGCCGCTTAAAGGAAATTCTTCCTCTGTGCGCTAGCCGCACCGTGCGTGTACGCACCGGCTACATCTGGTAGCACTTGTAGTCAATCCAACACCTGTGTTGGTAGGTTACGGCATCCTCTGCAAGGGATGAATCAGGAAGATTGGGATAGGTTAACCCTCGTCCAGCAGGAAGCCTTTAACAGGCTGTTATCCTTACTGGGTGAAGAAGGCATGCAGCTCCTATTGGAGCAGGGCCTTGAGGCCGTGAAGGCAAGGGTCAATGCCCTCATCGCCCATGAGGCGAGTTTAGGTGGAGGTCGTTCCACGGGGGTGCGTTCCCCATTATCCTTTAAGATAAAGGAGTTCACCGGTGAAAAGGGTGCTAACCTTTATGTAGCTGCGACAGGTCGAAACGGCCTTCACCACAGCGAATGTAACGGGGTTACATTCGGGTTACATTTAGTGTTGGTGTACATGAGTACACCACGGTTGAGGTCAGTATTGACCGGTTGAAAGGTTTTGAACCTTTGGTTATTTTAACCAATCAAGGCAGGGGCCCTTGGTGTGGTGGTGTGTCAGCCATCCACGTGTCAGTACACAGGTGTGTACACTACATTTTAGCTAGGTACGAATTAGGAATATTCTACTTAGTGTTACATATAGTTTATACTAGTTTAAATAATTACATATTAAATATATCCAGTTTACATTTCACTCTTTCATACAGACGCACGACCTCGACCGGTCGTGCGTGTAGTGAATGCCGTAGCGTAAGGGGAGCCCTCCCCTTAGCTACACCCTTTGTAAGGGATCCTTGCCGTTAAGGCACTAGCAAAGACTATAGTAAACTAACCCGGGAATATTGGCCCCGAGTAGTAGAGCTCTCCTACTAAGCCCTTTACAAGGGCGTATCGGCTAAGTAGCGGTAGCTACCGCTTTAAGGAAGAGTCTTACTCTGTGCGCTAGTCGTACCGTGCGTATACGCACCGGCTACATCTGGTAGCACTTGTAGTCAATCCAACACCTGTGTTGGTAGACTAGGCATCCTCTGCAAAGGATGAATCAGGACGATTGGGATAGTTTGACCCTCGTCCAGCAGGAAGCCTTTAAAAGGATGTTACCTTTATTGGGTGACGAAAGCATGAAGCTCCTTGTGGGGCAGGGACTTGAGGCCGTAAAGGCAAGGGTAAATGCCCTCATCGCTCATGAGGCGAGTTGTAGTGGAGGTAGTTCCACGGGGGTGCGCCCTCCATTATCGTTCAAAATAAAGGAGTTCACAGGGGAAAAGGGTGACAACCTTCACGTGTGGTTGCGAGAGGTCGAAACGGCCTTCGCCACAGTGAATATGACCGCTGATCACTTGCAAGTGGGACTTGCATTGACCCATATTACGGTCAAAGCCCGTACATGGGCGTTTACGTGTTCGGAGTCAGTCACGGACGTGTTCCCAACCTGGGAGGTCCTTAAGAAGAAGCTCGTGGACATGTACGCAACGCCTGATCTGGTTTTCCAGAATCAACTGGCGTTCCTGAGGTGCCGTCAAGGCACTAAGGACCTGGAGATTTATATCCAGGAGCTTAAGACCCTGTTGGCAGGGATGTACGCGAAAGCGTATTCAGACGATGTGTCCATCCCCGTCTTCATGGGAGGCCTGAAAGAAGGGCCAGCACGTTCGGAATTGTTCCGATGCCGACCCCAATCCCTGGAGGAGGCGTTCAAGATGGCGTTCAACGCCGAGAGGAACTTCCGTTCCTCTAATGTGGGTCCTGAACCCATGGACCTGAGTCAGGTCAAAGCGGAGGAGAAACCTCCCGCTAAGAGTCACACTGACTCTTTTTCGAAGAGCTTCGAGGCGGAGCTCTTAGCTATGCTGCAGCGACATGGGCCTCTGAGATGCTTCCTGTGTGGGAGCATGGATCATCTGAGGAACAGATGTCCGAAAAATCCACAGCGAGACACTCGCTACAAGGGACCAAGGGTGGGGAAAAAGCCCTTGTACAAGCCGTCGGGAAACGACGGCTCCCAGTAGGTGCGGGGCGCCCTACTGGGGAACCCCTCAGTGCTGTTAAGTCCCAGGGTAGGGGACGACAGCACAAAGCCCCGAGGGAAGCGGTGCTTTCTAGCACCGAGTTGGTGTACCAGCCAGGTTTGCTGGTAGTCCTTGCGGACGTGAAAGGCTTTGATAAGCCTTGGAGAGTCTTGATAGACTCTGGAGCGTCTGGAAATTATGTCAGACGAGCTTCTGTGGAGAAGAGTCGGCTGTATGCCGAGTCCCTAGAGGCACGTTCTCGTGGCGTTGTAACGGTCCGTCTTGCGACGGGCGTACAGGTTACTGTACCCAAGGTCTCTATTGACCTTAAGCTGAAGTTTGCAGACTTTGACAGCTTAGAACGTTGCCTAGTCCTGGATTTGGACTCGAGGTATGACCTCATTTTGGGCATTAAGTGGCTGTAACGCCACGAGCCATGGATAGATTGGAAGGCTAAGTCCATTGGCTCAACGCACCCGCTGTCGGGTGAAGCAATGGCGAGTCATGAACCCACCTTTGCTCGATCGCAAAAGCGATTCTGGCGTGATATGACAGAGATTAGGATGTCTGAAATGATCATTCCCAATGGCGTTAAGGAAGAGCTCCTTAACGAGGGGGATTCGGCGGTTAATCCCCACGCCGTTAACGGCGAGACTGGTGAGTTGCCAGTGGCAGAGGTGGATTCCTCTGAGGTAACTCCAGTGGTAGGGGTAGAGACCCCTGTGGTTAAGCGCGAGGCGCTTCCAAGCAAAGAGACCCGTATTTCGTCTCTTTTGCACGTCGGAAATGATTCCGACCACGCCGTTATAGGCGAGACTGGCAAGTCGCCATTGACAGAGGTGGATTCCTCTGAGACGACTCCAGTGGTGGGGGTAGATACCCCTGTGGTTAAGCGCGAGGAGATTCCAAGCAAAGAGACCCGAAGTTTGTCTCTTTTGAACGTCGGAAATGATTCCGACTACGCCGTTATAGGTGAGACCGGCGAGTCACCGGTGGTAGAGATAGAGACCTCTGTGGATAGGCGCGTAGCGCTTCCAATAGATGGGGCAATTGACTCCCCCCATCTGGGTCTCGGGATGAGTCCCGAGGCCAGTAGTCAGCAGTCCTATAGGATGCTGAATAGTGTGACAGGTGTTGTCACAGTAGGCGTAAGCCTGGAACGGTTGCCTGGGGTAGGCGAACTGTTGTCGTTGGAGGAGATGTCCTTCAACGAATTTGAAACTGCTTTGAAAGCAGATGAATCGACGAGGTTGTCGTATTACGTCCGGAAGAGGAGTTGAACTCCTCATCCACGATGGACGAGTCAGTTTTGGTACAAACCAAACAGTCATTGAATGCCCGAAGCGGCTTCAAGATCCTCGCGGATTCTGAGGACCCTTACCATTCCTTATTAAAGGAATTTGGAGATGTCATTAATGACAACCCACCGATGGGGTTACCACCGGATCGGGGAGTCCGACATGAAATTGATTTGGCTCCTGGAACCAAATACTGCGTCACTAGGCAGTGGCCTCTCCCCAAGGAGCAATGCGACGTCATGGACGCATTCTTCAAGGGGAAAGAAGAGGCAGGGATGGTACGGGAGAGCAAGTCTCCCCATCATCTCCCACTTTTTGTGTTCGTAAACCGAACGGAAAGTGGCGCATTGTGCATGCTTACAACAAGCTGAATGCATCTACTGTACCCATGCAGACTCCGATTCATCGGAAGGATTTCCTCCAGAACAATATGGCGGGCTGTACTGTATACAGTGCCTTAGATCTGGTGGACGGGTATTATCAGGTGCTCATGCGAGCATCCGATATTCCGCTTACAGCGGTCAGCACGCCTAGTGGCGTGCTGTGGGAGTGGCTAGTTATGCCACAGGGGCTTTCGAATGCACCAGCGACTTTTAATTGCTTGGTGACTCAACTCTTCCGCCCTCATAGAAAGTACGCTCAGACGTACTTCGACGATATATTCGTCCACAGTCGTGCGGAAGGCGACTCGTCTGATGTTCAGACGCACCTTATACACCTTCGAGATGTGCTCGAATGTATGCGAGAGCATAAACTCTATGTAAACTCATCCAAATGTATTTTTGGTGCTGAGGAAATTCCTTTCCTCGGATGCTTCATCGGTAAGGATGGAGTGCGGGCGGATCCCGCGAAGGTGAAAGCCATTGTGGAGTGGTCTTCGCCTGTAAATCTTAGATATTTACGGAAGCGGCTTGGATTAGCCAATTATCTCCACAAATACAGCGAGAACTACGCTGAAATGGCGAAGCCATTAATCGAACTTCTTAAGAAGGACGTGGATTGGTGTTGGGAAACCAAACACCAAAACGCTTTTGAAGCGGTAAAGTGGAGCTTGTTAAAAGCTCCCGTTCTTGCTCTCCCAGATTCTGGGAAACCATTTAGTGTCGTCTGCGACGCCACCGATTTCGCAATCGGATGTGCTTTGTTACAAGCAGACGATGCAGGAAGGGAACGCGTGATTGCGTTTGAGTCGAGGCAGCTTAAAGCTGCGGAGTGGAATTATCCCGTTCATGACAAGGAGCTACTTGCAATGAAGTATGCTATTGTCAAATTTAGGGTTCACCTACTCAGCTCTAAGCCGTTCGTGGTTTATACTGACCACGCGTACTTACGGACAGCGACAAAGTCGCCTCATCTCTCGCAACGGATGGCCCGTTGGCTATCCTTCTTTGCGGAGTACAACTTTGAGGTTCAGTATAAACCTGGCAAGCAAAACGTGCTTGGAGACGCGCTGTCGCGTCGTCCCGATTATGAGCTCGCTCACGCGACATTCGTCACCACGTCTGTGGTGGATCTCATACGCCAGGCGTATGAGAAAGATCCACAGTGTACGGCGCTTATTAGCGCGTTGGGTGGGAAGGGACTTGGCTCGTCTGAGCCAACCCTGTCAAGTCGAGCTAAAGCTCGTTTACACCGTTACAGGTACTGTGACGGTATGTTATTTTATAGCACGATCGCGGAGGACACTCCGCGGGTGGTAGTTCCTCATGATGAGGAACTGAAGTATAGAGTCCTCTTTGAGGCACATGACGCCCCTACCGGGGGTTATTTAGGTCGGGATAAGACCTACAGCGCTTTAAGCGCTTTGTATTGGTGGCCCAATATGTATAAGTAGGTCGGTGCGTATATACGCACCTGTGAGACGTGTCAGAGGGTTAAACCCTCTGCAAGTTCAGCTGCGCCTTTGGCGAGATTATCGGTTCCAACAAAGTGTTGGAAATCCATTAGCATGGATTTTATCTTCGGCTTTCCGAAGGATAAGGCCGGGAACACCGGCATATTGGTCTTTGTAGACCGATTGAGCAAGATGGCTCACCTGGCGGCGGTTCCAGAGTCCATAGATGAACAAGGAACAGAGAAAGTGTTCCTAGACCGTGTATTTCGACAGCATGGTCTACCCGATTCCGTTGTGTCGGATCGGGATTCCCGTTTTACGGGACAATTCTGTGGAGCGTTGTTTAAGGTGCTGGGCACCAAACTCCTCATGTCCACCGCGGATCATCTGCAGACGGACGGTCAAACGGAACGCGTCAATAGCGTTGTTGAGGATATTCTACGGAGTTTATGTCCGGTTTCTCCAAAGAGTTGGAGTGAGATGCTTCCGATGGCCGAATTTGATATAAACAATTCGGTCCATCCATCTACTGGGTTTACCATGTTTTACGTGAACGGATTAGTGAATCCGAGGGTTCCGTTGACGCCACGTGTGTGTGGCCCAGGGCTTGAGGGGGGAGGATTCCCTGATTTCAGCCCTGTATCTGTGCGAAATCACATCGATAAGTTCTTATCGACGCGCCTTAGTGTCTTACGACACGTCTGCGATCCCATGGCGGAAAGCCAAGACAAGAAGAAGGAGCAGGCGGACCGCAAGGGGCGGCGTAACGAAAAGGTGTAAAAAGTAGGAGAAAGTGTTTTATTAAACGCTAAGAATCTTCCACCAAAATGAAGTTTCCAACGTGTTGCGGAATAAACTGTGCCCCAGGTTTGTGAGTCCTTTTAAGGTACTAGCCCGAAAGGTCTTGTCGTATACCTTGGACATCCAGAAGGTAATTCGTACGCATCCAAACTTCTATGTGGGTATGCTTAAGCCATACCAGGACCCGGAGGCGCCCCCCCCCTCTCCTGGAGGGGGTTGGAAAGGCGGATAGCCGTAAGAGCCGTAAGAAACGGCAGGTCGGAGGAAGTCCGACAGGGTTAAAATGCGACCACGGAGCTCGGCAACGGTCGTCTCGAGAGAGGCAAGCCGCCTCTCGAAGCGATCAGTGGCATTCCACTCATCGCGAAGTCTCTCGTGGGCTTCATAGATGTGACGGCTGTGTCGATCACAGCGCTCACGAATCTCATGTCGCAATTACGCGACATCCCCCTCCAATGCTTGATGCGGAGGGTACTCTACATTATCATGTGGAGCGTCTGATGGCGCGGTGCCATCATCGGGGTCAAAACCAGTATCTGGTGAAGTGGAAGGGTTATCCACACTCACAGAGTTCGTGGGAGTCCGAGACTCCTCTACGGCAGGATTGCCGCGACGTCGTTGACGCTTTCGAGCGGTAGAATCCCGCTGCAGGTCAACGACCAAAGGGGCGCGAGAATACTCTTCACTCCCAGTAATTGGGAGTTCGCCGGAGGCAGATGTGGCGCTCACACTGTCCTCTGGCACAGTGGTAGGGACAGGGGCGCTGGCGTAGCGCGTGCGATATGGGGCACGTAATAGCTCCATCGCTTTGTCTCTGGATAATGCCAGGCGCAACGCCCTCTCCTCCCAAACGTCACGACGGGAATAGATGTTGTGCAGCTCATTGAAGCTGGGGAGGAGCTTCTCCCCTTCCGCCCAAGCGCGGAACTTCTTCTCTGCATCTTCGGCATTTTCTCCCGGAGAAAGAATGATAGGAACCTCGCGGAGGTTCCCAACATGGGCACCCTGTGCCTGCCTGTCGAGGCGTTCTCGGTATGAGACGCTCGTGAACTGCTTTTGCGTGAGCATTTGTTGCCGGAGTTTCTCCCGTAGTTCGCATTGATACGGCTGTTCAGCCGCAGGGCCAGGGGTATAGGATGCTAAACCATTCCTTACCATACGCCTAGCCCAATTTGGAAGGTCGCGAGGACCGTCAAAACTATATGCCTCCCGTGGCAGGCGTTTGGGGGCACGTAACGCAGCCCTTAGTGCCTGTGCGGCAAGTTGGCTTTCATGAGCTGCGTCCAGCTCATTGGTGATTATCGCCTTCGGCGATCCGGATGTATCATCCGACATTGGCAGGGGTGGCGCACTAGCTAGTGTATTTCCCCACGTGTGGAGAACGGATTAGGATGCCGACACCGCCGTTCGGCGATGTCGTAGCAGTCAGCCGTTGGGGAGATATCCTCAAGGGCACCCACCTCCGAGTTCTCGGAATAGTCTACTTCCTCTTCTTGATGAGACTCCATAGCACCACTAATGGTGCTCATGGTTAGCCAGATGTTCTGGAAGTTGGAGTTCTCCAACTAAACGATGTATTGCGTAAGCAATAGTCTTGATGAAGGAGGATGTAACAGGGTTACGTTCGGGTCACATTTAGTAGGTGGTGTACGTGAGTACACTACGGTTGGGGTCAGTATTGACCGGTCCGAAAGGGTTCGGACCATTGGTTATTTTAACCAATCAGGGCAGGAGCCCTTGGTGGAGGCGTGGCAGCCAGCCACGTGTTTGTACACAGGTGGTGTACACTACATTTTAGCTAGGTACGAATTTAGTAAGTTCTACTTAGTATTACATGTAGTTTACATTAGTTTAAATTAATTTAGGCTAATTATATATTAAATATACATTCAGTTTACATTTCACTCAACCGACTACCAGACGCACGACCTCGACCGGTCGCGCGTGTAGTGAGTGCAGTAGCGTAAAGGTAGTCCTCCCTTTAGCTACCCCTTAGTAAGGGAGCCTTGCGTTAGGGCATTAGCGAAAGCTAATAGTAAACCAAAGTGGGAATCTTGGCCCCGAGTAAGAGATATATCTCTTACTAAGCCCTTTTATAAGGGCGTATCGGCTAAGTAGCGGCGAACGCCACTTAAAGGAAAGTCTTCCTATGTGCGCTAGCCGCACCGTGCGTGTACGCACCAGCTACAACTTCGGAGTCCGCCAAAATAGCACTAGAACGGGTATGACAGTCTGACGACCATAAACTCTCCGGTGTAGGACGCTATTTCGCATTGCTTTCACTGAGGCCATTTGGAAAAGAACTGCGAAGGGACAGAACCGACCTTTCAACGGAAACTCAGCGGCACGACTTCGTTCTAATATTTTGTGATTCATCTCTTGTTCAAATTTACGAGCCCTTTTACTATACCTTTTAAGTAATTTTGAGGATTACCGAAACGCCTCAGCATTAACTTTACTAGCTAGCAGCCACGTATGATTTGATGCATTCATGCCTGGGAATTTTATATCTGCCCTTCCGTCGAAAACTCCGCCATGGATGCCCACGCTACTGACCCACTGTCCTCTTAAATCTCCCTTCGCACGCATATTATACGTAACGGTTGCAACTCGTCATATAAATCCCGTGATTGATGATGCCCGCGTACATAGTGGTGACTACATCACCCCTACATGTTGCCTTTTGTCCGAGCTCTGTGATGTATAGTCTATACACCTCCTCCTTCTTTGCTTTCTGTCTTTCAATTGCCCTATCCCGCGTAAAAAATGAGTGTCCCACTATACTACGGTGTACCCTGGAGTATGACATAATTGGTGTGAGATATTGACGTGTGGTCGGGTTTGTAACGTCAGCCTCATTAAGTGTACTCAATCATCGGTCAAAAATTTTGGACTTATCCACCAAAAAACACAAGGGATTCTGTATTTCAACCTCTCCGAACTGAAGAATTTGGTAAATATGCCCTTCAAAGACTTGGTGGAACTCGTCAGTGTCTCAGCCTGAAGTGCTATCTTTAGTTCAGGCACGATAGTTATTAGTTATACTTTATACGATCTTCATTCTGTTAGGATTGTGCTTAAACTTTCTTACCTCATCTTCCTGTTTCATCTTGCCATAACCTGTCATAACTGTTGATTGCTCACCAGGTGAATCCAACGTCATGTTTAACTATAACGCAAGTTCCCGACAATCAAGAAAGTTATTTCGTTGTTGACCTTTCTTGTTGTTTAAACCACATTATCGGTAGATGTATTTTCCAATACCCAAGAGATTTTCCAGGTTGTAGATCCAACTGATTCATGATCACCTCTGATCAGGCAGATTCATCAACACAAGCACTTGCAATCATAGGACCTTCAAATCACGTGTATTGTTGAAGCTCTTACGAGTTTTAGGCCGATCCGGTCTTTCTCAACGTATGCAAAAGTGGATAGCCCAGAAGTTTGGCTTGGTTCAGATTCCGAAGAGATTTCTATTTTTATTTATCTCTTCAGCGTGAGATGGTGTGTCAGTGTTACCTTATTTTGTCCGGTGAGGCTGTTCGTCCTCATGAGTGCTTCGCTGATCATGATTCGATACGTCGGCTGTAACAGAGCGATAGACTTCGGCTTCATTTGGACTGATTTTGATTCTCACTGCTCTCTTGATTATGCCTGATCAACGTTACTGCTCGCGGCTGCTTAGACGATTTTAGTGAATCGTCTTGCACCGGCTTTTTCCAGATCTGCTGGAGAGTGTCTTCCAGCTCTTCACTGTCGCTTATCTTCAGTAGCCCTAGCTGATTAGCAAGTTCACCTTCCAAAGTATCAATCGCGTGTGCGACTTAATCACGTCTGGCCGCGGCTGGCCCGTCTATAATCGGTAGTTTTGCACGCAACCCCCAACCTTAAGACAGTGCATATAATCCCAGCCGCGTCACATCAGCTCTCTTTTGCGCATGATAATTTGTTGGACTATAACTACAGTATTGGAATTCTTAGGCTTTGACGACGGATATCCAGTTCTTCGGGTACCACTACCCAGATGTTGAACTAAACGCGTGTAGGTCCTTTTAATAGCAAGCTTAATTTAAAAAAAAATAGGCGTAGATAAATCAAGTTTAATAAACCTTTAAATTATATAAATAATATACGAAACAGAAAAATTTAATCATGAACATAGTTGCAGTAATACTTGAGCACATTTTACTGCCAGATAAGGCCAAGGACTTTTCCATGCAAGACGAGGCTTGATTAATTTAAACGGGTGTCAGCAACATTCTAAACTACGTTTTACTCGGAAAAGCGGGCTACAAACTATTATTATGGTTGGGCGCTGATTAAAAACCTTAATATGATTGATCTGCGTCACAAACGGTCCTCATTACTTTAATTTAGCGTTAAGTACTTATATTGGTTTTATTTTTTTAGGGAAGTTATTAATAGGGAAAATCATGCATGCCCTCGCTTTTTGCGGAAATAACATGCATGCCCCTGTTTTTATGAAAATAACATACATGCCCCTGTCAGCTTATCGGCCAGTGAAATTGCTCAATGTATCAAAAACGGTGGAAAAACGAAATAGGAGCGAACGTCCAGTGAGGACTCCATTACCCCAAAGCGATGGATCCCGACCTTCCGACGCCCGTTCTTGGACCTCTAGCCGAAGGGCAGCGGCACGCGACAATGACGGCGCTTCGCAGATACGTGCAAGAGGTGGCGATTTCGAGCTCATTTGAGTTCCGAACAATCAAAGATGACAAACACCGTTACACAATCGTGTGCGCGCGCGACGCTTGCCCTTGGCGTCTCCATGCGGCCACGGTTGCTGAGCCGGGTGGACAAATCGAAATTCGACGGTTCATGGACGCACAACTGCACCGGTACGGAACACCTCGGCAACAAGCACTCCGCGGCAATGTACATCGCCGAGCGCATCGACAACAAGTTGCGAGATACGCCTTATTACCGTCCCAAGGAGATAATCAACGACTCGCGTCGCGAGAAGGGCGTGACGGTAAACTACATGAAGGCGTTTCAAGCACGCGAGGAAGTTGCGTGCAGGCGAGATGGCTCGATTGAGACGGCCTACAAAATCCTGCACTCGTTTTGCACAAAGGTGAAAGACGTCATGCCTGGGAGTCAGGTCGTGCTAGAGAAAGACGCAGAAAACCACTTCATGCGCCTGTTCTTATCGTTTTCCCTTCTTTCAGGGGCTTCCACCACTGTCGACCTCTTGTTGGCCTTGACGGAACACATCTCAAGTCGAAGTATCTTGGAATTCGGTTGTGCGCCACAGCTACAGATGCTGAGGGCTCGCTGTTCTCACTAGCGTGTGGTGTGGTGAACGCGGAGAACGATAGAAATTGGCTGTGGTTCATGTATCTGCTTCGAGACTCGCTCGACGACAACACCAACGGCGCCAACCTTACAATCTTCCTTACACCCTTTACAACCTTCTTGTCGGACAGGAAAAAGGGCCTGATTGAGGGTGTAAGTGATACATTTCTAGGAGCGCATCACGCCTTTTGCATGCGACACTTAACAGATAACGTGCGCCGTAAATTAAAGAGCACCCTAATTGTGGAGCTGCTTTGGTAAGCTCCTCGGGGTGCCAACTTATCTTACTATAATGACTACATTGGCCAAATTTCTGAGCTAAATGCTGAGGTTTGTAAGTTGCGCTTATGCCTTGTGGTGGCTTACTCGCCCCTTTTCTTGCAGGTTCCCACCTTGCTGCAGAGCCATGCTGAGGCTAAATTCCGGTCCGCAGCGCTCTTTAGTGGTCGGCGCTACGGCCACATGACGAGTAACATCGCGGAGTCGCTGAATTCGTGGATGCTGGAGGCCCGCGACAAACCCATCCTTGCCATGTTGCAAACTTTCCGTCCCGGCCTGATGAATTGGTTCGACGAGCGTCGTACCCGCGGTAACAGTTTTTCAACGGCCTTGGTTCCCTCCGCACAGCGTCAATTGGCAGTTAACATAGCTCGCGCCAGCCGGTACCAAGTTTTCCGTCCACGTACGAGCTCATGTCGGAAACCAAGACCAACGACGTCAAGGTGGACAGAGGCGAATGCACGTGTAAAATGTGGCAGCTCTCGGGTATGCCATGTCCCCACGCGTGCGCAGCGCTGCTGCACCGTCGCAGCAATGTGCAAAGCTTTCCGTCAAAATACTACAAAGCGGACACGTACCGGCTGACATACAATAGAACCATAGAGCCTATTCATTTCTAAGAATCTGAGCTCCGGATGAATGGCAATGCCAGAATCGACGAGAACCGCGAACAGGAGGCGAGAGACCATTGCCTGCCGCCCATACTCGCCGCCCTCCGGGACGTCCCACGAAGAAGCGGCTGCGAACGGAAGACTTGGGTCGCGAGAAGCGCGTCTTCCGCTGTTCACGTTGTAATGGCCTGGGGAATTCGAAGCGTACGTGCCGTAATCCCATCTGAGTGACCAGTGACACATAAGGTATAGGAATGGAAGGAACGTATGGGGAAAATAAGATGGGGGGCGGTCAGATGGCCCTGGATTTGTCGGCACTCACATTACCCCGAACTATGACTCGCTGTTGGTCAAGGCAACTGCACGTGCCCTGGACCACGATGACTGCGCGCGCAAGTTGAAACGTGCGTTGTCTGAATTCGGTGTGCGTGGTGTCACAACCAACAAGAGCTTCCCGACGAATGTGCTGAATCACCCGGACTTCATTAAGGACCTTGTGGATACCAGTTTCATTGCTGAGAATACATACCTGCTGCTTCCGTCCAAATCTACGAATCGTGGCCAAAAGATGCTCAAGTACATCGGTAATACAATCGTAAACGGCTCGTAGAAGGCTTTAGGTTCCACTGGTCCAGCTACGTCCAAAGTTGACGCGCTCATTCCTACCTTGTCAACACCGTACACTTCCAACGAAAAATCGCTGCGTCAGACGTACGTTGAGGAGGGACTGAGGCATTCGCGAAAGCAGCTAGTGCCAAGAAAGGACCTCTGCTTATGGACACATGACGTGATGCTCACCAGTCTCTGTTAGCCACATGCCTGCGAACGCGCGACATGCTCACTATTGCTTGTTGGAATGTAGATGGTAAAGAACAACTGATGTATTAGAGCATAGACCTTCTCTCTGCACCTACCTCCTAGAATATGCATCTGGGCCGCGGGGAGTCGCGGCCCAGTGAAACCCCGCGGCCCCTTGGGTAACTTCATCCGCCAACGGCCATCCAGATAATCGTATCCGGATCCGTTTTTCAACACGCCTTCCTCGAAGCCCTCATCTTGGATCATCACGCGGTTTTTTTATCATCCCCATCATGCCGCACAGTTTGTCCATTCGGGCCTTGTCGAGTGGCTTGGTGAACGCATCAGCTGGGTTATCTTCCCCCTTAACTTTCCGAGCTTTATCACACCTCTCTGTACCTGGTCGCGCACAAAATGCCAACGTAGTTCGATGTGTCGCTTACGCCTTGAATAAGTAGGGCTGGTGGCCATCACGTGTGCCGCACTAGTGTCGATACCAATGACCGGTCGCACATGCATAGACGGGAATATCCCAGACAAGATATTGAACTGTTCTTTCGCTTCCATAGCAGCTTCGTACGCAGCCACATACTCAGCCTCGGCCGTGGACTGAGACACAATCGACTGGCGCTTAGACATCCATGTCACCGCTCCACTCGCCAGCATAAAGACGAAACCACTCGTACTCTTCCTGGTCTCGGGATCACTTCCCCAGTAACTGTCACAGAACCCGTTGAGGATCAGCTCCGTATGGGTTGCAGATCCCTTCTCGTACATGATACCATGCCCCTGGGTGCCCACAAGATATCGGAAGACACGCTTGAGCGCCGCCACATGCTTCACAGTCGGGTTCATAACGAATCTACATAACTGGCCAAATGCAAACGCCAAGTCCGACCTCGTTCCGGTCGCGAGATACATAAGCATACCCAGTGCTCCCCGGTAGTCAAAGCTGGTGTCTAAGTTGACGTCCTCCGTCGCTGGCGCGAGTCTCATGGTATACTCCATGGGGTTGCCACTCTTGTTTGCTCCGTCAAACCCGAGCTTGTACAGCACGTCCTTCGCGTATTTTCTTGATTAATGAACACGCCTTCCTCGTTTTGGGTCACTTCTATACCCAGGAATTCAGTCGGCCTCCAGTGGTCCTTCAATCCATACGCCTTGTCGAGCTCAGCAAACAACTCGATCTTGTACTCCTCATCGTTCGTGGCACAAACCACGTCGTCCACGTAGATCAATGGCAACACAATATTCTCTCCGTTGATTAAGTAGTAGAGACAGGGTTCCGTAGCACACCGTTCAAATCCGCGGTTCAGCAGCCACCCATTAATCTCCGAGTTCCATTCACGGCCGGATTGGCGCAAACCGTACAGCGCCTTCCGCACCACATAGACGCACGACGGGTCGTCACACGGATACCCCTCGATACCATCGACATACTGCGCGATCTCGAGCGTTGCATTTAGATACGCAGTGTTGATGTCTCCACCATAGAAAACGATATCAAACACTGCTGATATTGCCGCTGTGATCCGAAACGAAGCCATTCTCGCGACAGGCGGGGAAGTCTCTACAAAGTCGATTCCTGGTCTCTGGTAGTTTCCGAGAGCCACGACTCTCGCCTTGAATCTCACAACGAAGCCTTGTGCATCCGTCTTGATCGCGTAGACCAATATGGTCTTCTCGGGTTCGGCATCCTTTGGCATCTCGGTTCTCTTGACCTGACTAATGACCTCCTTGACCTTGAAGGCCGCCATTTATTCCAGCTCGGCCATTCATCCGCATACTTCGAACGCATAGCTTGGCGTCGATTCTTCGGGACTCGGATGTTCTTGGCACCAATCGGTCTGCCATCGCGACCCAATATTTTTGTAGCAACAGTTGCCCATCTGATAAAGTCATCAAATCGATCAGGTCGACGTGTCCACTGGCGTAAACCTGTGCGACGTTCCTTCATTCTTTCTCCAAGTTGGTTCTTTTCAGCTTCCGACGGGGTGTCGTCCCGTTCCACTCGCTTACGCAGACCTTCTGGAAATACGAACTTATCAAGCACGGATTGTTCCCTCGCGTTCGGTCCCGATACATTACCGGCGTTTTCTCCGTCGAGTGAGTTCTCACCTCGTCCATCCTCCGTCACATCCTTGGCTTCTGATCCCTGCTCGTGGGTGGAATCACACACATCCTCGCCCACCTCGATAGCATCGGCGACCGAACCTTCGTCTTCTGGGTCCACCTCCGATCCGAAACTGCCGAGACAGACCCATCCTCACCATGACCATCATCAACCTGTTCACGCATATTCTGACGATTTGCATCGACGTCTTGGTTGTCATGAACATCGTCCTCATCCCCGTCATCGAAGTTTGTCAAACGATCCGCGGCAGCCATAGAAGCTTCGTATGCGACAGTAGCACTGATAATAGTCTCTGCATCGACCGAGTTGTCAAGCACGACGATTTGGCTGGACTCATGGATGTTCTCCATATCCACGCTGCCGTCGCTCGAGATGCTGGTCGTTTCGTTTTGCTCTCCACTATCTTCAGTTGAAAACCGTACCATTCACCGTCATCTCGGTCGGCTGGATCAACGTGGTGGCGGTCTCCGTACATCACGTCCTCAATGACGCGAACCTCCGCGACAAACTTGACCGTGTTCTCGCTGGGGATATACACACGCGCACCGACAGTGTCCATTTAAAACCCTAGAAGGTAGACGATGATAGCATTGTCGTCACTCTTTGAACGCTCCGGCGTGTTCGGCACCTGGACATACACGAGCGAGCCGAAAGGCCTCAGGTGGTGCACATCAGCTTTCACACCGAGCATTCGCTGAACGGGGATTCCATCGATGGCTCGATGTTACATCATATTCTTAATGTAAACCGCATACAAAAGATCTTACCACCAAAACGATCGAGCAAATCCATACTTGTGCATCTACGTCTTCACATAGTCGTTCATCGACTGAATCGTACGTTCCACAGCATTCATATGCGAGCTCTTGGGACCCACTTTGATGTGTTCGATTACTCGCTCGACATAGAATTCCTTCATCTCCCTATTTACAAACTCACCTCCTTTATCTGTGAGAACGCGTTGCACTGGAAAGTTTGTGCTCTCTGCAGGCTCGTGCTCACGCTGGATGATCTTCGTGATCCAACGACTAGCTTGACGCTCTGCCCATAGCACGTAGCGTTTCATTAACTTGTTCACAGTCTTTCCACTCTTGTCGGTGAGCAAGAACACAGAGAGATATCGGCTCCAGCCATCCATAATCACGAGAATCGCGACAAATCGTGAACCATTGTTCTGTGGCGGGAACATCAAATTAGCAAACACAATCATGTTGGGAGCCGTCACCTGGCGATCTAACTTTTTCTGACGTCGCTTCTGTCTCTTTTTGCCAATATGGCAAGCATCACACGTCTTAAGCTTCCTTTTCGTGATCATCATGCCACACACGAAGCCACGGCCCGCCATGATCTTCAGATACTAAACATTCGTGTGACCAGTCCGGTTGTGCCACTGCTCGAGTGTAGCTACACCGTCCGCAGTCGTGTAATTGACGATTGCACGTGGTACACCTGGGCGTCGCGGGGCATCTGCTGGACGCTACGCCTCAACACCCAAATTCCTTCTCGAGGAACAGCAAAGATCACCTGATCCCCGTTCTTGTATGCTCTGAATGTAGACGCCGCACTATCGTACGAGATCTCGAACTTCTGCTTGGTAATCGCGAGATGCATCGAAAACAGTCCATGAGACGCGCCTTCCACGTACAGTACATCATCCAAAAACACCTCAGTGTCGGTGTCGCCCACCTGAGTGATGATCTTCCCTCGAAAATGCCGGACAAACGAGTTAGTGTCGTGGCGGCCACACTAACGACATTTGCACCAATACTTTCTGGATGAATCTCTTCAAGTGCACATTAGATCCCGTGTCGAAATCCTACCATGACGATACCTTTGGCAGTGACTTGGTCTGCTTGGCATTCTCACTGCTGCGGCCACCATTGGACTGACAACACCAGCAGCCACACCTGGCTCATCCTCAACAACTTCACGGTTGTCCGCACGGGCTTCGCCGCCTCGACTCGTGTATTTGGAGCGTTGTTGACGCCTTTGCGTCCCAGCTTTACCTCCGCTGGTGGCAGCCGTACCATGCCCAGAAACACCATCAATAATAGCCATACAGTCCGCCTTGAAGTGACCGGTCTCACCACATCGGTGACAATCCTTATTCTTTCTCTTACGCTTCGGTTTCCGTTGACCATCACTCTGCTGATTATTCTTGCTCCCATGTTGCCCATTTTGCTGCTGATGGCGAGCACCTGTGTTAGCCCCTTGTTGAAGGCGTTGACCACCACCCAAGTTGGTGGCACAGTTGCTCTTTCTGCGAAGTGACTGGTTCACGGCCGCGTGCTCAATAAGCTCCCGGAGCCCACTTAGGGTCATCTCCGCAGACCGCCCGTACTTCACAGCTCCGCGCAATTGCTCGTACCCGTACATATCAGGAAGACTGTCCAGTATCATCTGCTTCATGTTATATCCTTGACGTCGTCGCCGTAGCTCTTCAAGTCCGACTTAAACCTAAACATCTTGGCCAGATGGATGCTTACATCGCCTGTTGGCGAGCACTTGAGCTCCTTGAGCTCATCACACTTCCTGAGAATGATACTCTCCTTGATCACCGGATCCATGCGCCTCTCGTAGATCTCTTTCACCTCCTCCCACATCTCTGTACCGGTCTCCAAGTGATCGACCTGCTGCAGACGGTGATTCTGTATCGCGTACGCGATCATACGCTGGATCTTGCACTGCTGGCGATCAAAAGCTATCTTCCCTTTGTCAGTGCTGAGTTGGTCTCTCTTGAAGTTTCCTTACCCTCCGCGATGTCGAGGATTCCATACTCCTTGAACGTCGTCCGCAAAAGCCACTTGCGCTGACGCCAATCAATCTCTCCACCGTCGCGAACTGGTGGAAAGCTGCTGGACCACTGGTCTTTGGCCGTGTCCAAGAGCACCAGCATGTCCTCGCGTTGTTGATCCATAGTTTCTTGGTGTTTTATCGTTATTTCCTCTAGCGCAACTCGCTTGGGCTCATAACCCTGTTGGAATGTAGATGGTAAAAGAAAAACTGATGTATTAGAGCATAGACCTTCTCCCTGAATCTACCTCCTAGAATGTGCATCTGGGCCTCGACTCCTCGCGGCCCAGTGAAACCCCCGCGGCCCCTTGGGTAAATTCAACCTCCAACGGCTATTCAGATAATCGTATCCGGATCCGTTTTTTTACATTGCTCCTAATACTTCCATCGCCATGCGTAATGCCTTCTCACTTGAGATGTGGGGTGGTGCAACATTCGTTGTGTCGATGCGTTTCTTGCGTGAAGATCCGTGGGACCGTCTTGCGACTTTGCGTGTGGCTGTTCCTGACATTCCATTCCAGATGCTACTCCGTGGTGCCAACGCTGTGGGCTATACGAGCTACCCAGACAACGTTGTGTTCAGTTTCTGTGAAAAATCACAGGCGACTGGTATGGACGTGTTCCGCGTGTTTGATTCGCTCAATTACCTTGATACATAAAGCTGGGCATTGATGCTGTGGGTGCTGCCGGCGGTATTATCGAGGCTGCGATGTACTACACTGGTGATGTTTCAGAGCCGAAACGTGGGTGGCCCAGAAAATCTCGAGTACTACTTGGATTTTGTACGTTAGTTGGTGGCACAGGGCTATTTATGAGCTGTCTATAAGGATATGGCTGGTCTGTTGAAACCCAGCGCTGCTAAGATTTTAGTTTCTCCCATCCGTAAGGAATTCCCTGACTTGACGATTCACTTCCACACACACGACACTGCCGGCACGGGTGTTAACTCGATGATAGAAGCTGCTTACGCTGGAGCCGATGCTGTGGATGTGGCGACGGACGCTATGTCGATCCCGATGAGATTTTGGAGATTACTTACTACTGGGGACTCTGTGTGGTGTTTACGATCCGTTTGAGTCGGGCCAAAAATCTGGTTCAGCTGACGTGTACCACTACGAAATGACTGGCGGTCAGTACACTAACCTGCTTTTCCAGTCCAACCAATTGGGTCTTGCGGGCCAGTGGCCCACCATTAAACGTGCCTATGCAATGGCCAATCGCCTCCTGGGCGACATTATTAAGGTGACGTCTTCGTCGAAAGTGGTAGATGATTTCGCCCAGTTCACTGTACAAAACAAGCTCACGGAGCAAGAAGTGATTGACCAAGCTGAGACGTTATCGTTACCTAAGTCACTGATTGAGTTTACTTGGGAATTCTGCTCCATGGCTTCCCAGAGCCGCTGCGTTTGCTCGCGCTCAAGGGAAAGATGCTGCCGAATGGTCAGGAATGTTCCAGGGCCGCCCTGGTGCCGAGTTAGAGCCATATGATTTCAAGGCGGCAGAAAAGCAGCTCAAGCAACAGTATGGGGACGACAGAATTCGCGACGTGGATATGATTTTGCACGCCATTTATGTGGAAGTGCTTACGGATTTTATGAAGTTTAAGGACGAGTACGGCTCGCTCCACTTTCTGGACACGCGCAACTTCTTGACGGGGTTGGAAGTGGACACGGAGGTGGAAGTCGAAATGAAGCATGGCAAGACCGTGTTTATTAAACTCATTGCTGTTGGTGGTGTGAGCAAGGGACGGCATGCGCGACGTGATATTTGAACTCAATCGACGGCAGCGTCTGATTCGGGTGAAGGACTAGGTCGAAGGCGTGAGCTTGATCGCGAAACCGAAGGCGACGGCGTCGCCTGTTTCTGTTGGTGCCCTCATGCCTGGTGTTGTGCTCGATGTTCGTGTCAAGAAGGGCGAGAATGTCAAGGCTGGGGATGCGCTCCTTGTGCTAAGTTCCATGAACATGGAGACGGTTGTGTCTGCACCCGTGAGCGGCCGAGTCGTCTCGATCCACGCGACGTTGGCGACAACATGTTAGTCGGTGACCTGCTCGTGGAGATTGACGAGACAAGGGATAAGGAAGACTAGGTTCGATCCACCAGGAGTCATGTACCGCAAGATGCGACAGGCTTCGCAAAGAGATAATAGGGTGGGTGTTGCGTGCACCAGTGGATGACAAGGCGAAGCTGAACAGTGAAATTATTGTAGCATTAATTCGCTACAAGCTGGTTGATGCAGGTTAATTTGATATGTACTTAGCGCGCAACATGGAGCGCAATAGTGTGTCTATTAAGTTTGCTGTTCATGTTGTCCTCCAATTCCAGATTACGGATCATGTTGGTGTCTCTGGCCACCTTCCAAACACTGTGGAAGCAATTGCACATCGTGGAGAGCCACGGGGGATATACATCGAATAAAGATGTGCAGATTCTTGCTGCGCTTGTCGAGCAAGCGCGTTTGCAAAAGATTCAAAACCGCTCAGCACCACCAGCGTCGAAGAAAAGCATGGGTGCAATTGGTATTGTCGCTGCAAGGACTTCTGGAGACCGACCTCTCGTACAAGAGCACGATGCTTTGAAGTACGCAAGTTGGCAGCAGTAAAATATGGACTCGTTGTTGCAGTCCTCGTGTAGTCGATATAAACTGCATCCGGACTTAACGGCTAAAGTCCTTCAAGTGCGAGCATTCCCACATGCGAGTTCGTTGTGCTCCATTCGAGCAAATGATCTAAGAGCTGATTTTTTATTTGGAGTTAGCGCAGAAAGGTTGGGTGTGTCAAATATCTGAACAGCGTCATGATCAACCTGCGGTGTATTAACAAGCCTCTGTCTGGGTTGATTTTAGTGAAAAATCTTACGTACCGGAACAGTGGACAAACAAAGCTCCCACGTGATCTGCAAGGGACATCGTTGGAGCGCTTTTTGCTTACAGTTGTGTCGTTTGTTCCTGTTCAAATATGTCGAGCGATGAAGGCAACATGCTCAAGCTGGTTCAGAACGGTCAAATGTCCCCAACCGTGCGAAATGTGGTGAAGTGGATCTATATTTACAATATGTAGGATTTTATCTGCAACATATATTACTTTATGGTATATTTGTTCATACCAGGACTTTAAATACTAGCACAATGTTGCTTTTTACGCTGGAGATTTCCTCAAGCATATGTCTACAACCATCTCATGTGCTCATCAAAGAAAGTATCAATTACAACCTTCTTGTCTTGTCAACTTTGAACATTAACATCAAAGATCGTTGTGTGCGTCCATCACGTGAACACCTGTTTCAACAAAGTCGTGGTATCCCTAACACATCCGAAGGTGCAAGTGTTTTAGTCAGAATGCTATGCTCTTTTGAGTAACATCAACTAATAAAACCAAGAAACGGACACAGCTTACATGCACTACGGAGAATCCAATCCTGGCAAATAAGTCAACAAAAGGTCCTGCACTTTTGGCTGCGGAAACTGTTCACATAATGTCCTGCAGTTATGGGCGCTAGGTCGCAGATAGTGGCAGACAAACCAGGTCACGAAAACTAACTGTCAGCACCACTACAGAAAGCCAAGACACAGACGCATCTTATATACACAACAGCAGGTTCAATCCCAGAGGTAAAGCTAA
>CM047583.1:2316885-2328322 GCA_026184515.1 Peronosclerospora sorghi | reverse complement strand
ATTGGAATGAATGTGGAGATATAATTGAAATTTTTGACCAATCAGGAGCGACATGCGACGGCCACCTCGCCCAATCAGATTACAGAGGGTTTCTGAAGTAACTGTCAAGGATGATCAATCAGGTTACAGAGGGACTCAGTGGTAACTGCCGTGTATTGAAGTAAGCGCTGAAGTAACCAAAAAGTAGTGGGTGAAAAAAGTGATTGATGTTGATGTAGGAGTTAGTAACACTTAATAGAACGAAATTTACCTTGAAGTGCGCAGATCTCTGGCGGCCGTGAAAACCTTCTTTTGACCCAATACAAAAACCAGGTGTAATACAAGGAAGCCGTTGAGTGCACGCCCTAGCAAGTGGAGCAGCAGCCGTTTGAAGTGCGCTAGTGTTGGGGGCATCCCGGAACCGCCTTTGGAAGTGTATCCCAAGTGTGTTTGACTGATTTGTTGGTTCGGACGGAAGTATAAAGTACCCGGGAAGTAAAGCAAGTAGGACTAGCTTATTACCTCTTTGTGTTGATGATTAAGTGGATTTATTATAATTTTCAACTCCTTCACGACAACTGGTGCCGCGACCCAGGACTAACGCCGACCTTCAGATTCAACTTTACACAATGGCATTAGTACCACAGGGGGATGGTCCAGATCTCCATTTTACACTAGAATACTCTGATGATGATACTAACAGTACTTACACATTTTCCGAAGCGTGTGCAAAGGTAACGCAGTATCAACAACAGGTGCTCAGACTACCGGGTGGTTCGAGCTGTTGGTTTTCATTATTTGAGATACGTAAGATGAGGCGGGCTGCACCCAACTTTAGAGTGCGAGAATATCTCACTACATTTGGAAATTTACAAGCATCAGTGCTGGCACTGTAGGATTTGTTCCCAAATTTAGGGTATGAGATTATCAGACGGGATGAGTTTGAGAGTGCGTGTGATTACGATTTGGTACGGACCGCAGAAGATATTGGACTGATGATGTCTATACTATTAGCAGAAAATCATGGGAAACATCATTAATGGTATATCGAGAAGAAACTGACAATATCATTCCCACTTACTATATGATAGCAGATACCGTACATACACCGGTAAGGGAATCTAAAACACCGGGTTTGTTGGAGCTCATTGACAGAAATGAGTTTGAAGAAGTACCACAGTTGCGACCCCGAAAAATCACCAAAACCAAAAAAAATGGAATTCTCGACAGATGACGATGAAACTATGTCCACACCCAAACTAGCCGTGCCTAAACAAGAGCCAGGGGTGTCTATGCCTATACAGGGTCCAGGAGTGTCTGCTCCTAGGAAGGGTCCAGGGGTGGCCGACCCTAAACAAGATCCAGTGGTAGCCAATTTAGTAAAGATGATGCAAGATGGTCAGCTTGTCGCACACCCAATACAACGAGAGGGGCGCCTAGTACCTCATATCATACACCGGTTACGCAGCCACGAATGCATCATATAGTACTTCAGGGTATGGTATGGCTGGTGGAAGTGCAAACGCATGGGTACCCTCACCTCAACCAGTTACAGCCATCATTCAGAATACTGAGATAAAATATTTTGATGGGAATAGGCAGGATGCCGGAAGTGCACGGGCTTGGGTCGCTCGATGCTCACACGTGGCTAATATATCACATTGGAATGATAGTCAACGTATGTGAATGTTTGTTGATAGCTTGACAAGCACAGCGTCATGGTGGTACGAACAACTAGTCGATTCGGTGAAGTATGACTGGGGTAAGGTGATTGCGCTTTTTCAGAAGAAGTTTTGTGTGGACAAAGTGTCGCCTCGAGTTATGTATTCAATATTAACGCAGAAACATGATGAGTTGGCTACTACATATCTATACCGATTAAACCCAGCAGCGTTGCGAGTAGGGATGGAATTTAGACATGCGTTCAATGCGTCATTATTGGAAGAACATATTCAACAGTTCTTTGATACTATTCATGATCGCACCATAAAGATGCAGTATCAACACATAACCTTCTCAACTATCGAAGAGCTAGAAAAACTACTAATTAAGCATGAATCGCGGCTTATGAGGCCTGGAAAGAAGGTCGCTACACGCAAGAATGCTGATGCGGTGTATGAAACCCCGAAACCTAGCGTGCATGCTATGGGCGGGGAATTAGACTCAGTACAGCGGATGCTACCGACGTTTGAGGACAAGAGTGCGCGAGCGCCAACAAATCCTAATACTGACCATGTAGTGATATGTGAGCACTGTAACTGACGGGGACATGACAAAATTCACGGCTGGAAATTGGTGAAGTGTGAGCATTGCGATAGTTTTGGTCATGATGCAACGTATTTTCGGAAGTTCGTCGAAGAGATGGCCGAGATGCGTGCTAAATTGAAGTTAGGGGAATTGACTAAAGCTCAGGTGGCGGAGCAGTTAAACGCCTAGCCCCACAGTGCATTTCAACCACTGTCGAGAGGAAAGGGGGGGGGCATTGTCAAATGAAATTGAAGCTACACCTCTGTCACCCTGCACATAAAAGAAAAACAAGAAAAAACGATACATGTTATATGGATGGATCACTTATTTTGGATGAGGATCATGAAAATAAGGAAAAACAAGAAAAAGTAATAAAACAAGCTACTTCCAGTGAAGATAAGACACAAGCCGAGCGAATGATAAGTGATGAAGTAACAGAGACTCCACCATGTGTCACACTGGTGGAAAAAATGTGGTAGAAAGAGATAGATGGCAACGGTCAATGGAAGAAAAGCAGCCTGCAACTCAAGTCTATGTAAATGGGGCCATTGATGATCTGGAATTACCATTAATGTTGGATTCAGGCGCAAGCATATCCGTTTTACATACCAATGTGGCACGGAAGTTACAAGTAGCGGTTCGGATGTTTGATACCCCAACTAGCTTTTATGGCGTGACAGACAGTAATATTGGAGCAATAGGTGTGGCTACAGTCAAGGTTCGCATAGGCTCATCAGTGGTTTTCACCTGTGATGTGTGGGTCGCTAGTATTGATACACATGCGCTAGCTATACTAGGTACATAGTTTTTGGTCAAGGCGGTTGTAATTTTGAACATGAAAGACCAAAGTTGTCAGATTACCAGGGAAGAGCCATTGCCGCTGATGACACAATCAGATCTAAAGTCAGAAGAATACCTACAAGTGCACACACAAGTGATAGAGAGCGCTAACATGCCGATCAATTGGACTAACGTGCACGCAGTGAGAACTGTTGGAGATAAACCTCCTGCTGTGTATGTAATAGATGCAATAGATCCAATGAAGGTGGATCAGACAAAATTGGAAAGAGAGGTGTACTTGCATGAAGGAGTTGAGATGTCGGCTGAAGCTATGTAGTAACAGCTAGCACTTATTCCAGAAGTAGATAAAAGTCCAATTGAACCACCAGATGTGACTACTGCAGACATAGGAGAACCAGGAGTTACTACTAAAGAACAAGAAGATAATTTACGTGCCTTGTTGTCTGAATATGCCGATTGTTTTATAAGCTCTGGTAATGCACTACCACCTCCAGCTAAAGGTGTAGTTTGTGACGTGGATGTTGGTGACAATGCACCTATTGCACAAAGAGCACGAAGAGTACCGCCTACACTGTTACCTAAGTTGTATGAATTGATACGAGGCTTATTACAGGCAGGACTAATTCGGTATTCGGAGTCTGCTTGGGCCTCACCGATCGTCATAGTGTTAAAAAAAAGAACAAAACCGACATACGGCTGTGTATTGATTACCGGTCAGTGAATGAGAAGACGAGATTGATGGTGTATGCTATGACTTTAATTGATGATTTACTCGACAATTTTGAGGGAGTAAAATGGTTGTGTTCAATGGATAATGCGAGTGGGTATTGGGCTATACCGATGACCAAGAGAGATCGGTTGATCACAGCATTTATTTGTCCCTTAGGACATTTTGAATGGCTTTGGATGCCATAAGGGCTTAAGAACGCTCCTCAAATATATCAGCGTATAGTGGATAACGCTTTGTGTAAAATGGTACGGCGGTCACAACAGATGGGGGTAAAAGGCAAACTGCTAGGCGGCAAGTTAGACATTGATAATGACAACGAAGAGGCACATGTGTTGGAAACAGATGTGTACATCACACAATACGTCTTTCATAACGGCCAAGTAGTGATGACTGATGAACAACCTATTATTGGGAGGTGATCGTGTATTGATGATATTACCTTTGGCGCAAGCAGTTGGGATACACTGTGCATCATGCTTAAGAATCTCCTAGAATCATTTAAATATTGGCGGATCACTATAAGTTTACCGAATAGTGCGTTTGGCAAACACAGTCTGGAGTTTTTGAGCCATCGTATATCTGAAGAAAGAGTTAAAGCATCCCCCCGCAACTTGGAATCAATTGTCAAAATGGCGTTCCCACGGACATTAAAAGGAGTTCAAAGATTCACTGGAAGTTTGATATACTATCTACGGTTTGTTGATAATTTTGCAACACTAGCTGCATCTCTGTATGAGTTTACCGAACTACAGTTGAATGATGGTACCCAACTGAAACACGCTGAAAGGTCGTTTTTCGCTGCTTAAGTACCGTCTGGTGAATGGACCTTTGTTACGACATATCGAGCGACCAAAACCATTGAGTATAGTGCTATATACAAATACATGGGCGTTCGGAGCAACAGTGTGTCAAGAGTATGATGGAATACTGCACCCAGTGCGTTACGTTAGCAAGGTTTTTAAAGATGCGGAAACGAGACATACAGGGGCGGAACAAGAGGTGCTAGCGTTGCTGAAAACCTTACATAATGCCAGTCACATTTTGTTTCGACAGCATATAACGGTTTATGCAAGATATTCTACAATGCGATGGCTGTTCACATCGAAATGTTTGACAGGCAGAGGAATCCAATGGGCAGTAATGTTGTCTCCGTGGTCATTGGCAATCATACGAACTAATCATGAAGCTGCAGGACTACCTGTTTTATTAGCCACGTCCATTGTGACCGCAGAAAAGATGAATGAAGTGCTAGAAGACATTGCTCCGTTAGAATCGTTGAAAGATGTGCCGATCATTAAGCCGATTCCTAGTCTACAACGTCATAGCACTGGATATGTTTTATCGTTTGATGGTGCAGTGCGTCTTAAGAATGACCCAAAAGGAGCATTTGGCATGATAGTGTGGGAGTTACCAACCTGGGATGTAGTGGCAGCAGAACATGGGATTCAAGATAACCTTACCGTGAATGAGAGTGAATATCATGGACTAATCCATGTGCTACAACTCGCGCAAGATCATAATGTAACGAAATCAATTGTATTTGAAGACTCTAGATTGGTTATTGGACAAGTCAATGGAGATCTACGCTGCAATCATGCATAACTATTGGTTTGGTTGGGCCGAGTGTGCTCGCTGGTAGAGAAATTTCAAGCAATTAGTCTGATACATGTGGCTCGCAAGTATAACCAAGCGGCTGATTTTTTGACTCAATGTGCTATGAAAGAACAGCAGGCAGGGAAAATTATCAATGAAGAGAGAAAATCATATCTGGAGCTGCTGAATTGTCTGCCAGACTTGTTGTATGCCAATGCAGATGAGGCTCAGGTTGTCACAAACCAGAAAGATATATGGGAGGATGTCGATCATGTGTCACCACAAGTATTTGTGCTCACTTGAAGTATGACAAGGCCACGTAATGAGCAACTCCAACCTCAAGAGAATGTTACTGTTGGACAAGGGGCGGACAATACTGGTAACCCACACTCAGTGGACAATGATGTGATGAGATCTCAAGAACTTCAAGATAAAGAATACAACGACCCATATGAAAATGCACCGGTTATTCGGATTGAACGAATTGGAGCAGCCCAGATACAGGATGAGTGGTGCAGTAAAGTCATGGCGTATCTACGAGGAGATGATGATCAGATGAATTCCGCTAGTGAATGGAAAAAGATAGCTCGACATGCGTTCACTTACGTGTTGGATAATAAGGGTGTCCTGTATTATGTCTCGAAAATTCAAGATAAAACCAAAGAATATGTGTGGAGATTGGTGGTACCGACAATATTACAAGAGGATATATTGCATGCGTATCATGTGGAAATCGGAAGTGGGGCACATCAAGGAGTCGGAAAGGTTTATGCTCGGTTGAGACCCAAATATTATTGTCGAGGGATGTATGCTCATATCGAAAACTATGTTGCAGCGTGAGAAGATTGCGCCACCGCAAAAGGTAGGCCAAGATACCAGGGGCGCACTAGTGGAAATATTGTAGCATCATGACCATTTCAGATTTTAGCGATGTATTTCGCATTGCCATTACCACGGACTGCAATGGGGCATGAAGAGTTGTTGTGATTTATATGTTTGTTCTCTGGGTATGTGATCCTAATCCAAATGGGCACCACCACTGCACAAGATGTAGCAGAAGTGTATATGTTGGGGGTGTACAAGAGATTTGGAGCCCAACAAATGTTAAGACATGATAGAGATCCAAGATTCATGAGTTCAGTTTTCAGGAGATTCAATTGTATGCTGAAGCAGAAGCAGAGACCAACGTTAGCATACCGACCGCAAGCCAATGGAAAACAAGAAAGATCGGTGCAAACAGTGGTCAAGGCAATCAATTGTTACATCACAGATCCGGAACAGAGAGATTGGGATGAATACGTGGCCCCCTTAGAGTTTGCATTGAATAATTCAGTGGATCTTCAGCATCATCAGACTCCCTTTTATTTGGTACATGGTTGGGAGCCCAGAACCACCTTGGAAGCCATGATACCGCCCAAGGACACATCACTCGTGGAAAAGGGCGCATTGGAGTTGAGGTTGACTGAGACTGAGAAGCACATGAGAGCGCAAGCATAAGCTGCTATCATCCAGGAACAAGTGATGAAAGATAGATCCCAACGTCATAACGACGCCGTAGCATCTAAAGTATGGTCAACTACCAAAACGGCTTATCGACCGGGTGAATTAGTTTGGTTGTATCATGATTTGGTCAAGCCGGGGTTGGTAAGGAAATTGGCACATTTATGGCATGGAACATATGTGGTTGATGAACGGATTGATGACATGGTGTATCGGCTAGTGATACCGACTAAAGAAAGTCGTTTATTCCCGCTTGTACACATTGCTAGACTGAAGCCATATATTAATAAGGTGAGACGACCTCGGGAAATACTTCAGGTTAAAGATACATTTGAATTGGATGAGGCGTTACTCCCTGAGTATTCATGGTATGAACCTGGTCAAGATGACGAGTGGGAAGTGGGACGAATTTTGGACTGTCGGGTCAAGCAGCGAACAAGGAATGTACGTCGAACAAAGCAATATTATGTCAAGTGGAAGGATACCGATGAGATGACTTGGGAGCCAGAAGACAATCTTTCATGCACCGTTTTATTGTATGAGTTTGATGCTCAACGAGCTTGGGAGAATCGGCATTATGCAGCTCAGAAAGCAGAATAGGACACTACAGAGGCTGAACTGTAGACTCCTCCTGAAATAAGAAACAAGAGACGAAAGCGTGAAGATATTCAATAAAATAACAAGAAAAAAAGACATGGAAAATAAGAAAGATAAGGCCCCAGAAGATGTAGTACATCCCTATCACGAACCCATGTTGGTTGTGATAAGTAGAATGCGGACCCAAGTTGGTTGCATTGGGGGCATAGCAAAAAAGCAAACAAAAATAAAAACAAAGAACTGGAATTTGTTTGAGCCTGTGGAGTGAATAAGTTGCAAGCTAGCGTTCATTGGTGCAGCGTGATTAAGTTGACGAATGGTAATGAAATCAAGTCTATAAGTGATCGGTGAATTAAGAATAAGATGTGGGATCTGTATAAGATGGAGATCGTACGAAGAGAAGCCTATTAAGGTCCCAAAGGTGTGAAACATTTACGGCAGCAACAAGATGATACGAAGAGAAACCGCTAAGGTATTGAAAGATGTGAATCCTGTACATCTATTATCAAACATATATGGAGGAAAGATAACAAGAACAAGATTGTGCGAAGAGAAGCCTATCAGGATACGAAAGATGTGAAACCTATACGGCGACAACAAGATCGTATGAAGATAAACCTGTCAGGATATTGAAGGTGTGAAACCTGTACGTCATTGTAAAATAAAATGAAGAAAATCAGAGCGTCGAGGACGACTGTACGAGAGATATCCAACAGGACCTAACGGTTCTAGCGGATGAAAAATCTATGCAGAGTCACGGGATGTTATTAATAAAAAAAGGCCATGAGGCGACAAACCTGGATGTCGCTGATAACCTTATACAAGGGGTATTAAGTTGGATGATCGAGGGGCAGCACCTATGTAGTGATCAGAGGGATGCAGAAGAAATTGCGTTGCAATTCAGTAAGTTGGGATTTGATAAGATGAGAGCAAGACAGAACGTACGACATGAAAGCGTAGACCCGGAAAGTATACGTGGATTCACCAGGGTGGCGAGCCCAGTGAGTGAGCTACCTGTTGCATGAGAAGAACAATATATATGACGAAAGGAAGAGGCAGCAGTTAACTCACTGGGACCGTAGGATGTATATGGAATGGGATCATATACTATGATTAGTCCGGAGGCCAGAAGCTCCTTTAGAAGTTAAGAGACCGCACGCATTACCTGATAAGAATGAATATGGCAGGCTGGGAATTGGCATGTGATGTTGACAATCTGAGAAAAAAGAATTTTTGGCCAATCAGAGACGACCTGCGACGGCCACCTCGCGACGGCCACCTCACGACGGATTGGATTATGATTGGTATGAATGTGGAGATTTAAAAAGATATTTTCATCCAATCAGGAGCGACCTGCGACGGCCACCTCGCGACGGAGTGACTTATGATTGGTATGAATGTGGAGATATAAATGGATATGTTCAGCCAATCAGAGGCGACCTGCGACGGCCACCTCGCGACGGAGTGACTTATGATTGGTATGAATGCGTAGATAACTTATTTTCCGCCAATCAGAAGCAGTTAGTGAAGCATCTACCTGAAGTATACATCCCATCCAAACTGAGTAACGTGAAGGTATCTCACTGAGAGAAGAAGCCAACGTTTGTGACTGATTACGACTTCAGCGGAATCGTCAAAGGGACAGTACGGATATGGTAGAATCACTTTTGAGTTTGAGAGCGATAGGACGAGAAGATGATGAAGCAAAGGGCAACGAGGAAGGTGTTTTATTCAGTGAGAATACCGCCCCATAGCCGAATGCCTCAGAAACTACAGCAGCATCAGTACCCAGGTCTAGCTCATCATGGAATAAAGAGGAAGAGGAAGAATTATTGAAGATACAACAGGCCAGCAAAAGTACAAACACCCCAGCGCATGATATATATGATTTGTATAATCAACAGTGTCACGCCAAGGGATGGATCGTGAGGACTAAAAAAGGGGTCCTGTGCAAGTTAGAGCGAATGGAAGTCAAGCGCAAGAGTGGTGACGAATGGGACAAGGATGAAATAGAGTGGTTAACGAGCATGATAGACCAGGAGGATACTGCCACAGAAGTGGTTGAGCGGTATCCAATAAAATTCCCGCAATCGAAGAAGATACGTACTATATCAGCTGTACGAAAGAGTATACAGATGGTGTATCGGTATAGGAAAGGTAAAACTCAGACACCACCGAACCGAGAAAAAAAAACAACGCATAACCAAAGGAAGCTGCAGAAAATGGATGAAACGAGAAGATGACATATTGATAGAAGCGATAAGACATGGAGCAGTGGATATGAAAGTTATTGCAAAAAGGTTGGGTGACGTCACAGACATTGATGGAAATAAGCTAATGCCAAGGACAGAAAGTGGAATTAGGCATAGGCTCCTTCGATTGAAGAATAAGTTGTGTGATAGCAACCAATCTCTCACACAGTCAATATCTACATCATATCAAGGAAGCATTTGCGGAGACGATGAGAACCAAGGTTATATCAAACAAACAATGTCTGAAAGCCAGAAATTGGAGTCCGAAGAAGAAGACAAGTAAAACCAATTGGATTTCATGGGCATAAGGTATGATAACGTGGTGAATCAAGAATCTGATGTTATTAGTGGACACATGATAGAAGATCCATTAGACGATGATAGATCCAAATGCACTGTAAAGCATGAAGAAGAGAAAAACCCAGCCCTTTCGGTAATTGTTGATCGAGTAGTGCCAGAGAGTCATAGAATGGGATTAGAGGAGAAGGACAAGCAGAAACAGTCAGTCGACTACATCCCACAGCCAACAGAACGATCTCCAATAGCGAATGAGGATGAGAACGTAACCGAGGCAGATAGGGAGCATTCCACTATGGAGGCCCAAGAAATGGATCCTACGAGTGAACAGACATAGAAGCTCCATTAGATGGTGAAAAATCTGGGCACACTATAGCATGTGAGGACGAAGAGAAGACAGCTTCTCCACTAGTGATTGATCTGGCCGAGTCGACAGAGGATTTGGAGTCCAGTGCAAGTAATAGGGATGAAATGGACTTTGTCTTGGAAGAAGATGAGACGCACGGTAATATGGAATGTGGAAAAGTGGAAGATAAGGATGAAGGTACCACGGAGGGTTTTGATGTATCTACAACTGGAGATATTGAAAATATGAAGAATCATACGGAGAAGTCTTGAGTCACCTCACCCCAATGACTGATGTTGATACAGAAATAACTCAAACAGTGACTCAGAGGGTAGATGAGTATCGGAAATACACGTTCAGTAATATTTTGGTTCCCCAATAGACCAACCACACTTATTGGGGAAAAGTAAGTGCCACCCAGGGTCAACCGCAAGGCAGGTGATATTACGCATGAAAGATGTTGAAAGGGAGTGGTGTCAAGAAGTTGATAACGTCACTGTTGATCCAGGAACTATTATTAGTGTGGCAAAGTCTTTGGACTTCCATAGAGAAATTGGTGGAAAACAACAACTCAGATCCATCAATCGAGAAGATGCAAGAAATGTATTATTCGTGGTCATGCTATTACTAAGAGATTCGGAGTGTGGAGAAGCGTGCCTAAAATTTGGCACACTTCTGGTAAAGTTTCGTCAAGGCATTTGGTCTAATTTCGGATTGGATTAAACAAGTTTTTTTTTCAGCCTATCAGACTCAAGAAGTGTCAAGGAACGCAAGTTTTGGTGAGTCACCCGACTTTGGGTATTTTACATATTTTTGTGTGGGTCATTTAGGGACTATAGGGTAGTAGTAGTTTAGTTTTGGTTGTGTTTTTACCGGATAGAGGGTTTTGGTTGTGGTTTTGCCTAATAAAGTAGAAGTCTTTTGGTTGCAGGATTTCTCTAAGTGGAAGTCCATTGGTCTTGGTTCACACCACAGCTAGGGGTCGCCGTTCTTCCCTTTTCGTACGCTAGTCTCCTCCGCCCGCCGCGGAGTGTTTGGGGGCAGAGGTTCGAATTATCCCCTCTCGCCCATTATACCCGGTCTGGAAGCGCCGCA
>CM047583.1:2288452-2302905 GCA_026184515.1 Peronosclerospora sorghi | reverse complement strand
TAAATGGAATTTTTGATCAATCAGGAGCGACATGCGACGGCCACCTCGCGACGGCCACCTCACGGCTAATTTTTTTATGATTGGTATGAATGGGAGATATAATTGAAATTTTTGACCAATCAGGAGAGACATATGACGGTCACCTTGCGACGGCCACCTCACGGCTAATTGATTTATGATTGGTATGAATGTGGAGATAAAGTGGGATTTTTGACCAATCAGGAGCGACATGCGACGGCCACCTCGCTCAATCAGATTACAGAGGGTTTCTGAAGTAACTGTCAAGGATGATCAATCAGGTTACAGAGGGACTCAGTGGTAACTGCCACGTATTGAAGTAAGCGCTGAAGTAACCAAAAAGTAGTGGGTGAAAAAAGTGGTTGACGTTGATGTAGGAGTTAGTAACACTTAATAGAACGAAATTTCCCTTGAAGTGCGCAGATCTCTGGCAGCCGTGAAAACCTCCTTTTGACCCAATACAAAAACCAGGTGTAATACAAGAAAGCCGTTGAGTGCACGCCCTAGCAAGTGGAGCAGCAGCCGTTTGAAGTGCACTAGTGTTGGGGGCAGCCCGGAACCGCCTTTGGAAGTGTATCCCAAGTGTGTTTGACTGATTTGTTGGCTCGGACGGAAGTATTAAGTACCCGGGAAGTAAAGCAAGTAGGACTAGCTTATTACCTCTTTCTGTTAACTAAGTGGATTTATAATAATTTTCAACTCCTTCACAACAGAAAGGGTCTACATCTACAAGTTCGGGTGGACGTGGAGCTGACGCATTGGAGATAGCACAAAGTAATTATTCGTTTTGACTTGCTTTCACCCCTTTTGAGTGCATGGAACCGTCGATGCGTGGTCGTGACGTCGATGGGAAAGCAATCCACAGGAAAAAAAGTTATTTTCTGAACCACCTCGTCGGTACGTCGTTTGCAATCTCCGGCTCCAGTTGTACAGACGGAGCTTGGATGTCTCTTTGATATGTATCGTCCGATGTGCTGCTCGAAGTGAGCTCTGCAAGCGTGAGCCATTCTGGATATGAAACTGACGTTTCTATTGGGTTATGCAAAGACGGGGAAAATGGTACCAGAACATGTATAAAGGTTGCAGACCTGTTAAGACATTGAGTGTGCGCCAAGGATTACTGAACTATGAGCTCGAATTGGTCCAAAGTGACGCTTATGCTGCTTTGTTGGAATCGATTTTTAATTTTGTGCATGGAAACGAAGATATCGAACGATGTAGAGATGGATGTGGGTCCCGCTCTGTCATGTGTATGCGGCCGCTCTGAATCGCGATAGATTCGGTGGAACACTTGCAGCTTTTACTAGTAGCTGGAAAAGGACGGAATATTACAAGTTTGACGTGAGTGGACGAGGAAATGTATGCAACATATTCTAGGCACAGGGCAAGAAGAATAAAAGCGAGTTGGTCAACTCTTTGTTGGTCAAATTCGTGCGATTCCATCAATTACTCGGGTCGAGTGTCTTTCCAGACCACGACGTCGTCCTAGTCATGTTAGTGCTTAGTGCGTCAAGGTGATACTTATGTAAATATCTCACGAGCCACCTCTTTAGTTTAGTGAATATTTAGTCATTGAGACGTTTAAAAGCAATAGATACAAACACGCGTATATTCAAAAACTACTATGTACGTCGGACATTCCGCTCACTTGACCAAAGTGGCTGTGAAATTATAGCTATATTTGGAAATATTATACCCTAAAAGGAACGACTCGTCGCCCAAGCAAAAGCGACTCGTCGATCCAGCCAGCCTTTTCTTCTCTTTGGGTTGGCAACATTAATCTGATGCAGGGGCATGGATGTTATTTTCATAAAATCAGGGGGTATACATGGTATTTCCGCAAAAAGCGAGGGCATGCATGAAATTTTCCCTTATTAATATAGGCGGACCTCACCTTTTACGTGTACCTAACTTTTGCTATATGTACTTCACTTTCAGAAATTTGATTATTTCAACCTCAATTTGCTAGAAGATTGTATATACTGCTATACTGTTATGGAGAGACGCTCTATTTTCAAACTAATACAAAAGTCTCCTTATGCCATCGCCATTCATCATTGCGCCGATGTCCCCTCCCTTTCGGCGATCCTTTACCTCTTGTCTGGGCAAGTCCTCTGGCTGTGCTCTTTTTCATGACATTCCCCACACCTTCGCCTCCGTTGACTCCCACTTCCAGTCTCAGATCCAAGGATTCCAACGTACGCTTAAACCCCGACGGATCTCGCCTAGTGAAGTTTTGTTGGGATCATCCTCCCCTACTGCCGCGCGGTCGACCCCGGGTTCAGATATGGCAGGATCTCCAACCACAAGGGCATCATCTGAATCCAAACGCACCAGAGTCTCCTCCAGGAGTCGGCGTTGGTGGGCGCTGATGTTTGCATGTCTTTCCTGAATGCTCGTGAGGACTTCATCCCCCGGCCTTTCGTCCCTCTCTTGTTGTTGCACGAGAGGTTCAGGAGCCGGTTGTTCAGTGGTGAAAGTAGCTGATTTTGATCTGCCTGCGGCCAGGACCTCCTTTTTGTGAGAACGTGGGATGTCCATGGTCCGAAAGGTACGTTGAAAGCTTTGCGGTTGTTGGAAAGGATGTTCTTGTTCATATGCCAGATGCAGAGGATGGTGAACGAGTTTCGGAAAACATCTGCAATCCCATTCATCAGAGCAAGCTCGCGATCATTCACGAAGACAAATTCCCTCTCGGGGTGAACCTTGGTTGCGATGAAAACATTTTCTTGAGCGGATAAATTGTAGGCCAGTCCTTCATTGCGAGTCCCACACTTAGAATAAGCCCAGTCCATGGGCAGCTTCTTCAGCTCCACGGTCCATTGGTAAGCACCATTCCCATCGCTCCGCATGAAGCAGTAAATCATGGTAAATGTGTGATTTATTGAGTTCATTCCACTTCCGTGGAGCAAAGGTACCAAGCATGCTAAATAGATGGCAGAATAAAAGAACCTCAAAATCAACTCAACCTCAGAATCAACTCATTCGACTCACATGCTTGTTTTGTACGTGGAATCAAGCGGAAATACAATGCTCGCATAAAACTTTTGGAGATCTCCGTGCGGGCGGTGGAACAACGAAGAGGCGGGCCACAGCCCCCGTTCGTGGCGCCGGAATAAATGCATGATTTGCATTTCGCAAGAGAGTCCAGCAAGCATCTCTACCTTCATTGCGAACTTTATCTTGTAGATATCACGGTTCGTGGCCCGACGTTGCGGCAATCTTCCCTTAGCGCGCTGAGAATTTTTCGAGCACCGTTTCCTGCCCTGATGAGATTCCGTACTAACTGCATTTGTCCGGTATCCATGGTCTTGCTGCAGCATACGCGGATACAGTTTGTGGTTGTGTGTACAGTCGTGGGCATCTGGTTTCTAATTGCCATCCGGCTGCCGACTCACCCAATCCAGGAAAGGGCAGTCCGACCGAGCAGTGGTTGTTTTTCGTATTTGGTTCTCCTTTAGCTTGTGCTTCCCTCCGTGAACGCAAAATTGGTCATAGTTCTCCACTGCGGCAACGGTGTTGTTTTCGACAGTTTGTGATCTTCCCTTCTTGACTCTGAAGTCTTGCGACTCAGCAAATGCTTGGAAATTCGTCAAATTCATCCTCTGCGTCTTGTACTCCGCGGGTTCAGGTGCTTCCAGGCTCGGGTAGAAGTCCTAGTCAAAGTCATCGGTAGCTATGGTGGAGAATTATGTGTGAAAGTCGCGTGAACACTTTGGCTGGACGTTGAGTTTGTTTTTTACGCATGTCCGGATCGTCTGAATGGCTCAGGGAATTGAAAAGGAGGTACACGTAACAAATAGGCCTTGTAAATTGAGATTGAAATAATCAAATTCTGGAAAGTGAGGTACATATAACAAAAGTGAGAAACACGTAACAAAAAGTGAGGTACATCTATAATTTTGCTTAATTGTAGGCAATTGATATCCGTATCCCCCCCAAATTACTACCCGTATCCCCCCTCAACTATAGGCGTATCCCCCCAAAACTAAGAGCAAAAACCTCAAGTTGTTTTATCCAATAAGATATGGGGATTGCTAAAAAACAAGTTGATGATGTACAGTCAACCCTCTCTATAACATCCACGATTGTATACCACATTTCTGCCTGTTATAGCGAGTGGATATTACTCACATATAAGATCCTCAGGTTTTGTTAGCTGGATTGGATGTTATAGGCGAATTTTCAAACAGAAGGTTTTCTCAGGGCTAGTGGTGTGAGCATTCTGCCAGCTACAATACTAGTTTAACTACCTTGCTGAACTGGAGCGACCTTTTCAATCCTCAGCACGCCCTTTTCCTTTGTTGCGCCTGAAAAAGTCAATCAAGGTTGTCTGCTTCGAGGTCGAGACCTTTCTAGAGAGGACAAAACGGCGGAATTGACGCAGCTGCAGATCCAGCCCCTCTGCCCTTTCATACCCAGATGCTCTTCCTTCGAGGCCACTAAGGAGGATGTCCACATCCTCCTGCATTTGGCCCCAGGTCATCGGCACCGGGGCCTCCTCCTCACCTCTGTTCTCATCTTCGCCCTCCACCGCGTTTTGATCGCTTTGAGGAGAGACTTCAGCCATAATCTCTTCATCATTAAGGCTTTCGATGACCGGCAGGGACATTTCAGACTCCAGGTAGGCTTGTGCTCCATCGGCTGGTAAATGTCATCATGAGGGATCCTGTCAAGGAGTTGAGAGACCTGGCGAACCGGATCAATATCTTCCTCATTAAGCAAGGAATTGATTTCCATGTGACGATAACGGGATCCAAAAATCCCAGTTTTTTTCCAGCAATTGGCAATTGTTGTGGGCTGGACGTCATTCCACGCCTCAACAAGCATGTTGATGGCTTGGAGCAGGTTAAACTTTGTTTTACCATTAAATGGATGCTCGCCCATGGTCTCAAACCTGTCCAGTAAATACTCTATGTACCTCGCCTTGTACTTTGCCTTAAAATTAGAAATAATACCAGCATCCGCTGGTTGCAGGTGAGAGGTTGTGTTTGGTGGCAGATAGTGAACCTGAAAAGGACTCATTTTAGCATGTGAAAATTCTGTCAGACTCTGATCGCCACCACGTGCTCACCTTTATGTTGGTGAGTTGACCTTCATATTCCTCGACCGTGTGTGGACTGGCATTATCAACAAGAAGCAAGATCTTACGATCTTCGCGTCGGAATTTGCGGTTCATTTCAAGGATCCATGACTTAAAAATATCGCTTCTCATCCATGCTTTATTATTATTGTAGTACTTGACATGCGCTAGCTTTGTCATGTCCACGTTCCGGTAGCAACGGGGTTTGGCCGCTTTCCCGATGACTAATGATTTGAGTTTTTCAGATCCTGGGCAACATTTTTAGAGAGAAAATGAATAAAAAAAACAGACACCAAGGTCACAGAACCACTAACCAGAGGCATTTTTTATTTGCACGCCAGCAGAATTGTAATTCTGGCCTTGTCCTTCTTAAACCCTTTCTCAACATACTGGGCAAGTGTCTTGTTGGAGGACATACGGAAAAACAGCCCAGTTTCATCACAATTGAAAACATCATTAAGGGGATAGTTTCCAGTAATATCTTGGAGTTCAAGGCGGAATGCAGTCAGATCTTGGATCGGGGAACTCTCAGCCTCTCCGTGTAGACGGTAGGACTTTATGTTGTGGCGTGACTTGAATCGCTGAAGCCACCCGTCAGACGCAGAGAACTCCTTCTGCGTGGGGGTATTAATTCGAAGGGACTCGGCAAAGAAAAGTGCCTTGGCAATTACGAGAGCGTCAGTGAGCACCACATTATTGGACCTCATCTGGACAAAACAGATCTTGACAGCCTTGTCCAACTGCTGACGCGTGGTAAAGTTAGCAAGATCATTAAGGTGCGTGATGAGGAGAGCACTAAAGAAGGCACCCACATCAGGGAAATCACACACGCATAGTTTTTTGCGTTGAGGATCGGCATTGCCTGCTGTAGCCTCGATGGCAGCTTGTAAAATAATCTCCCTCTCGCGGATGATAACTGTAACAGTTTTACGGCTGGCGAGGTTGAATTTTTCCCTAAGCTGTTCATGGGTAAGAGAAGGAAGACTCTCATGGTAGTCCAAAATTGCCTTCATTGTTTCTAAGGGGATGGCCTGCCTTGTTTTCGGTGGCATCTTGGTGCTGGGAAAAATGTACCTGATGTGATGCGGTGACAAAATACAAGACTGTGGTACACCTGTGTGGGCTGAGTGATGGCTGATGGGTGGGCTACTGAGCTCCCCTTTTATATATATGATTGTTTTGGTAAATCTATACAGTAAAACAACAGTTCAGAAGTATTTTGAGGCTTTCCCTGGCATTCTGGTAACCAATTCTAAAATACTACAAATTTAGTGCCTCTTATAGCGAGGGTCACTATGTATAAAACGTATATTCTTGCACGGATCTTGCTCTTATAAATGGAATGCTCTTATAGAGAGAGGATTTTTGCTGGCGGAAATCCGTATGGTCCTGGCAATGGCTCTTATAGTGGATGGCTCTTATAACAGTGGCTATTATAGAGATGGTTGACTGTAATACCCTTCGCATGTATATACATAGAAAATACCTAGACAAACCCCTTTTTCCTTACATTTTTACAATGACGTTGAAAAACGCCAGCAGTTACGACACCCATGACAGCTAATAATGCGATTTTCCTCATTCGTACGCTTGCACATGTTAATTTGTTGATCTCTACGTTTGAAGTACACCCACTAATGTCTCGTTTCTAACAGTCTTGGGCATGTTCCTCATGGCTTCACTTTTACCCGTCCTCGTAGCGACAATCTTCCGTCTCGTACTACTCTTGGCTGCTCTTCTCTCCGTGGCAGCCGTTACGAATCCGTCGGACCATTCGTTTGCCGTGTGGATTATCCAGCAGAATGAACAAGGAGATATCCTTCCTGACGCTTCGGTGGGCGTGTCCAAGTGGTTTATGGCCATGTATCAGACTGCCAAGGAGCTTGTCTGCAATAAGCCGTTAACTTGGCGCTTCTATAATGTGCTCGTCTTTAGCGTCGTGCACGTACCGTCACGAGAGCGTGATGCTCTTGGCGTCTTTGGGACATGGCGCTGGGCTGATGAAGCTGGAGATTTCGTTAGAAACTTGTCGTGCATCGTGGGTAATGAAGACCTCAAGATAAGGAACCATGTCAAGTATTGAAAAAAAAGTCTATGGTGAATAGTTCTGGTTGTATTGGTGGCTCGAATGCTCGGAGTGACAATGGAGTGTTAAAATACAGGAAAACTGGGAAATCAGGGTCGAAGACAGATTGTGGTGAAATAGGAAGCGAGTCGCATCGACAAATCCGCGCCAAGGCGATCCAATTTAAACTGAAAAAGGATTGGAAGCATGCTGCAATGCTATTCTTGGAAGCCGCCAAGGTCACTGATGCTTTATTGACACGTGCTAATTACGAGATTGAAGAGGCGTGGTGCACCCTAGAAGACGCAGAGACGTTCCTGATGAGAAAAGTGACTTGTTTCGTTAAATTCGCAGCGTCAGTGACAAGTTACTCAGTGCCGGATATTTTGATGAAACAGCTCGTGCGTTATCCGACATGGCTTTGCGATTGAAGCGAGAATTTACAGCTGAGTGCATAAGCAGTGAGCTCACAAAGAAAGTCGAAGATCTGTATGTACAAGCCCTGCGGATCGCCGAAGCTGGTGGAAGGGTGCACAGTGCGGCTAAAAATGGTTTGTGCGCCGCTCAGATGTATGCGGATGGTGGCTTGTGGTCCCTCGCTGAGGATTTTTTCATAGCAGTTGGCGATCTTCGACGCGGTAATGGGCAGAACGATCTTGCTAATCAAGCGTACGGGAATGCTGTCCTGTGTCGTATTGGCCAGCTAGACATGGCTGGTGTAGAAGTTCTGCTGAATCGATTCACGGAGTCTATGGGTACACCCACCGTTCAAGTGACGTGGATGTTTTCCTTCGAGTTTACTAAAGGCTTATAACAAGTGGTCAGTACAAATTTTTGAGACGGAAAGTGATCGCTACGACTGAATCTACAAGTTGGCACCTTGGCAGGTAAAAACGCAGTTCATTTTATGCATTTACGATGTGGTGACTAAAATCAAAATGAATGTTATTACATCAACTTGTTTTTTAGCAATCCCCATATCTTATTGGATAAAACAACTTGAGGTTTTTGCTCTTAGTTTGGGGGGGATACGCCTATAATTGAGGGGGGGGATACGGGTAGTAATTTGGGGGGGATACGGATATCAATTGCCTAATTGTATTGGAATTAAAAGCGCGATTTTATATTTTTTGTTTGCTAGTATTGCATTTGTTCCTATTTTATTTCCTATTCAAATAGTTTTGTTGAATATTTACAAGTGATGCATACAATTCGGTATGGGAATGTATACAAATTCAAGTGAAGCGCGACCATAGTGGATACTTATTCATTTACGCATTTTAGCTACTTTCGAATTTTAACTGTATATTTGCTTTTATTAGGAATTTTAGGATAGGTTCTTAAGTACGCATTTATAATAAGTATATTTTTACTCTAAAACTAAGAACACTTACTTGCTTCCCGTGTGGATCTACCCTCTGATCAAGTAGGGCGCGATTAATTCTAAGAAACTTCCTCCCAGACTGTCACGCACTAACGGCCGGTACGGTCACAACGGAATATTGGCCGTGCCCCGAACTCGTGTCAATTTCCTACACGGTTTTTTACCTTTTTCGACATCAGAGGGTCCTCCGGTTGTCTTACGAGTTTTTTTGAGAATTCGTCGCCGTGTGTACCACACAGCCTCAGCGGGTTACCCTATTGCATCATTTTCGAGGTAATTAGCAGGGATAGATCTAATTTCGGATGTGGTGTTACCTTGTGCCAGGAGCCCAAGCAAAAATATTTCAGCTGATTAACTGGTGATAATATACTTCGATACTTTTCTGGGTCTTCTTGCGTGTCTTCGACGCAGTGGCAAAAATCGAATAAATTCCTTTACGTAGTTGGTAGTTGATACTTGGAAAGGTGCGCATAAATTTGTAACTTATAAGGTAATGTAGGCGTTGTTCGTGGGCCAATATACATGTTAGGAGTATTCATAATACCGTTTTGTATTAAAGCCGGGTATGATTGATACTTTACTAGTAGCAATATTCATATCGTGCTCTTTATTAGTATAAAGCTCTATATAATGTACTCGAATCTGACTGAGTACATATATTTTGGGTGATTTCGTCACATTATACTTTCTGAAACCAACCAACTTGGTTTGGCCCGGGATCGAACCCGGGACCTTCCGGTCCCGCAGTGAGTAGTGAACCACTCGACCACGGTCGGATTAGTACATATATTTTGGGCACTAACACGTGGTGTATAGCACACAACAGATGGAAGTTTACCATAACTTTAACATCTGATGCATATATCATGATAGGCTATCTAATCGCATCTCAATCAATATTCCATTGATAATGTCCCTGATTTGGTTACTTCCTTCTTCTTACTAAGAACTGTCTACGGATGTCATTTTCACGGTCAACGGATTTTTGGTTGCTGTAATATTGACTTAAGACGATTTCAGTATATTCTAGCTATTACTTCACATCTACAACACAAGTTTGCTAAAAATGACGGCGAAAAAATACGCAGTGTAGTACAGCCCGTGTAAAAAAATACGACTTATTAAGATGGTGAATTTTTTTTATCTACGGAAAAAAAGATACTTGGGCACCGATTTGAAAAATGAAGAAGAAATTAAGATGACAACCTACTTGATAAGAAATTAGGAACTGACTTCTTTGTCAGTCGATTCACCTGACACACTGGGTATCCCTAAACTTGATAGATAGAATAAATGTAACCACACATCTGTATCTGGAAATTTCCAGACCACATAAAAAATAAAACCACAGCAACCCCCGAGCTCTGTCCCAACCATACAGCAACTGGGGAGTCTGCATGCATATAATCCAATTTTGGTTGACTTCCACAATCATGGCTGACTCCCACAAACATTCACCAGGTAATCTCAGTTGACCTGACCATCGCATTTTTGCTAATCAACCCACTCTTTAACTTAATTGCCCAGATCACTCGGATACTATCCATCATCCACGGAGCTTCATCCGAATCAGCGTATATTTTAATCGCCCTTGATTACGTCTTTATGCCTAAACTCTTCCTTTTTCTCTGAGAGGATAACCAATCGTGCCCGTGTAGACCTGTCTCGTGTCAAGGAAAAATTGGTTGATCTGTCCAATAACCTTAATTCTCTGGGCGGTAAACTCAACGAATCACGTAATCTACAGGATCCTCGTACCTCAAGTACAGTAGGCGTATCTCAGGGCGCGCTCACAGTTCAGGTTGACTTGAGGACCAGATCTGTCCTAATGCGATGTTTACCCTAGATAAGTGTGATTTGGTGGTTGGTTGACTCTTGTAACCGTTTCCGCGATGCTACAATGAGGCTCATGGAGATCGAGCAACTCCGTCTAGCAAGCAGCGACGTTTCCGTGAGGTTGAGGCTCAAGTTTCTCGCCTATATCTCCAGCGGGCTCAGATAATTGGCAAGAATAGCGAATGTGCCACCATTGTTACTAATAGCGACCCAAACAATCCTGCATTAAATATTCTATCTAGTTACTTGCTGGTGGAAAAAGTTCAAATAAATTGCGAGTGGTCAACTATCGTCACACTCCAAGAAAAGATTAGGATTGGATGAAGGGATAATGTTTGCGGTAAAATTGCCTCGTCCAACAGGGCGCTAGCATATCGTGATTTTACCGACAGCTTATTGTGAAGAGCTTCACGCAAGCGAGTTAAAATAATATTATTACCACTTTAGTGAGTGCACATACGGATTTTGCAGCCACCAAAACACCTTCATCCAGAGTCGGGACTGGAGGTCAGCTATGGGAGGAAAGATTAGTGTTTACTATACGTTAATAGCTGCCCAAACCAGAACGTATCAAGGAAAACAGGCAAATAGTACTATTATCAAGTTCAATAGGTCGATGTAGTAAGGAGATCTGACGTGGACGTTTGAGATAAATCAAGAGATCAGGTCGCAAGATTACTCTACGAAAGGTAGGCCGATACTACCTAGCCTTGCGACCATTATGTGATTGGATTTTAAGATATAAAGTATTAGTGGATCACACGAGTTGGATATATAAATCAGCTTACGATTTTTTCAAGCAACGCATCCTATCTCCATTGTTTTAACCGGCAGAGGGGAAACAAGGTGGTGTTTTCCCGGTCAGTATATTATTGGGCTACCGGAAGACCTCCGAATGGTAATGCTAAAATGCTTATACTCATTGAACTCGCCAGTTCCTGTATTACACCATCATTGGTTCAGGAGGGGGGGGCGACGTTTTGGATACTGTGGAAGAGCGTGGACGCACCTGTCGAGTTGTTATGGGATTTAATACAATGTATAGGAGAATTTACCCTATATGGCTGAGCTAACCAGTTGATATATCTCGGTCGACACAGCTCACCCAGACGCATACCATCATCAAATGTTGCGGGCACTCCCGAGAGCAGCTCGACGGCTGTCTCGATTCAACCTGCGTACGGTCTAAGATGGTAAAAGTTAGCCCCAACAGTACAATTGAATGTGAAAGATGAGGGATTTGACGATTTGTTTCTACCAATCGAAGAAGACTGTCAAAGAGATTTTTTGGTAGGGGCCGAACCAGATGTTACCGAAAATTAGGTCTGGCTTTGAAATGGGAGATTTTAAATGGAAGCATGAATTCATCCGTTATCTGATCCTGATTCGCTCGGTTCTTCTTGGATCGGTTTTGCCAAGTCTCTGGGTACTTTAATTCATCCGAACTGTAGAAGGTGTGTACACGCACGGTGCGGCTAGCGCACAGAGGAAGACTTTCCTTAAGTGGCGATACGCCGCTACTTAGCCGATACGCCCTTATATAAGGACTTAGCAAGAGATCGCTCTCTTACTCGGGGACAAGATTCCCTTAGTTTACAGTTACTAAACACTAACGCCTTGTTACAAGGCTTCCCTTAGAAAGGGGGTAGCTAAGGGAGGTGCTCCCGTTTGCTACAACACTCACTGCGCGCGCGACTTTTCGGGGTCGTGCGCCTGGCAGTCTAAATGTATTTGTAAAATGATTTATATTTAATATGTAATTATCCTAAATTAATAAACTAATGTAAACTATATGTAATACTAAGTAGAACTTACTCAATTCGTACCTAGCCGAAATTTTATGTACACCACCTGTGTACGAACTCGTGGCAGGCTGCCACGCCTTCACTAAGGGCTCTCGCCCTGATTGGTTAAAACAACCAATAGGTCCAAACCTTTCGGACCGGTCAATACTTGACCTCAACCGTTGTGTACTTACGCACACCAACGTAACCAAATGTAACCCTGTTACATCCTCCCCCATCAAGACTATTGCCACGCAATAATCAATCATAGTTGGAGAACTCCAACTTCCAGAACTCTGGCCTACAATGAACACCTTTAGTGGTGATGAAAATTCTCCCTGAGAAGAGGATGTCGAATATTCTCATTCCGATATCTCGGAGGAGGGTGCCCTTGCAGATAGCTCCCCAAAGGATGACCGCTCAGACAACGCCTAACGGCGATGTCGGCAGCCTAATACTTTCCCCACACGTGTGGAAAATGCGCTAGATAGCACGACACCATTACCAACCTCGGATGACAAATCCGAATCGCCGAAGGCGATTATTCCCAATGAATTGGGCGCGGCACAGGAATTTCAGCTTGCCACACAAGCACGAAAGGGTCCTCGTGACCCCCAAAAGAGGGCTAAAAACTAGGTAAAGAGGGGTTTTGTAACAGGACTGATCCTGTTACGGGCTTACATTGTGTTGTGCGAGGGAGCGCGCAATACAATAGGGCAGGATTAGTTGATAACAACTAATCCTATACTAAAAGTAAATGTATGAATATTCAGTTATGTTCTAGAACGCAAAATTAAGAGTGTTTATTTAATGGGTGGTTAGCGGCTAATGTATAATAATTACCTAACTAATATAATAATATCAAGTATTCAACTAACTGTACTATTAGTTAACCTGCATGATTAGGAATTTATACCGAATCGACTTTTCCTTCGGAGATTATAATAACTTATAATCTCTTATTTAAATTTCATACAACGCGTCTGAAATTTAACTGTGATATTCTAACTTGAATATCAATTATGTAATGGCACCCCATTACAGGTTTAGCCTCTCATATCCCTGTCCCTGTGGATTTACAGCCGCGTGAAGTCGCACGCCGGAAATAACTCCGGGAAAAACTGCTCACGCCAAATCAGTTCACTACCACCTCGTACCGAGTGCGCCTCGGGAAACAGGAACGGGATGCCGTTGTTGAGAGCCTCCGCGAGGTTCCCTTCGTTCTCCTACGAGGAGAAGATGTCGAGGAGGCAGAGCGGAAATTCCGCGCTTTGGCGGAAGGGGGGAAGCGTCTGCCTAACTTTAACGAGCTGAACAAAAGCTATTCCGAACGTGACGTTCGGATAGAGAGGGCATTGCGCTTGGCATTTGCCAGGGCCAAAGCGCTGGGACAAATGCCGCCGATCGGCAGTCGAACACGCATGACCTCCAGCTGCGTCAGATTTTGACCGGACTAATAAACGCGCGCAATAGGTTGACCCGCTTGGAGGCTCATCAGCTTCATCTTCGGGAGCAGCTTGTGCTGGTCCAACAGCAGCAAGCAGAAGACCTGCTTGACCAGACCACGTTGATCATTCAAAGCGACGACCTCGCGAGGCGTCTCACTAAGCTCCGAATTTCGATTCAAGACCAGACCGAGGAGGTCCAGTCTTGTGAACGCAAGTCGAACGATTGGACGCAGGCAGCGAACGGTCGTCGGGCGGTATTAAAAGAATGTCATCAGCGCTTGGTTGACCTGTTGCGTCCTCGTCGGCATCCGGTTGCTTCCTCCAGCGTAGACCGGTCTGCGTCGGCCGCCTTGGTGGACCTACACCGGGACCAAGACCAAGGCCGTTCATTGGCCGAAATTCCCCAGCCCAAAATTCATCAAAAGTCTAAGAAGCGCGCGGACGCGCCGATTCCCTCGAGGGCGCGGGGCATAGCGCGCGACACTGAACTCGAAGGGAGGCGTGCGGTGCCTCGTAAGCGAGCCAAGATACAGGCGCCCCTCGTGGGCCCAAGCTTGGACGAGGATGACGACAGTAACATCTCCAAAAATCAAGCGCCCTCGATCGCCGGTGCTGACCATGCCAAGTATTTAGAGGTCTCGTCCTGGGATGACTCCGGCGAAGACTCCGGTGATTCGGATTTTGCTGTCCCCATCCCAACCAAGTCGCGAACAAGTCCACATGAAAGTTTTGTTCAAGTTGCATCGACTTCGGAGCAGACCAAGAAGACCGGTCCACATGGTGGCGTTCCACCACCTCATGCGTCGACAAAGTCAACACCTACGGTCTTGCCTGG
>CM047583.1:2256693-2283452 GCA_026184515.1 Peronosclerospora sorghi | reverse complement strand
TCGTAGGCAGTAGTGGAGGCTAGGTTAGCCTTGCGCACCTTGCCTGCGCCTGTACCATCTGACCCACCATGGTCGTCAAGACCGCCGACCGACTCCATATCACAGTCACTTGTCTTGCTTGGTCTACGCGGTCTCGCCGGTTGCGGCTTGCGCCTTCCCTTGCCGGTTGGTTTATCACTTCTAATAGGCTTATCCATAGATGTTACCGATTCCATATCCACATCTTTGCAAACATTGACACCTTGACAGGTAGACCGGTCTTGGACATGTGGGCGCATAGGTGGTCTAACCCGTTCTTCCATGAAACGTTGCATCATCGTCTCAAACATGGCTTGGACGTTGGCTGGCGTCATGGGCAACGTTTTGATACCCTCCTTTTGCGGAACTGAGGCCTGTGTGGCTTGCTGGAGCCCCGACTGGCAAACAGCCCCTTGCTGCCGCATGTCCCTTTTTGTTCAGACCGGGCATGGTCCACCCCCATGGTCACCCGCTCGACACCGGTCTCCAACTCTGATGAGCTGTTAGAAGCCGGTGGAGACTGGTAGATCGATTCATCATCGGAACCAATGTCAACAAGCTATGTGAAGGATTCGGCGACCTTCATTGCCGTGGTGGGAGTTGGGCGGCGAACCGCCCCCACCAGTGGCACCAAACGGTCGTGGAGGTCCGACATCGACGCCTCCAGTCTCCAAGCATCCAATTCAAACAATTTATTGACATCGGCGGGGTTCTGCATTTTAATGCCAACCTCCGCCAACATCGCCACCAAATTCTTGACGAGCAGTAATGGTCGATCACTCTGGATCGGATCGGTAGTGGGACCGAGAAGACGGTCGGGGATATGGAGGTCCAACACCCGAAAGACCTGGTTTTGGCGAACAAATCGCTTCAATTCAAAAACATAATACATCTTTTCCAGGTCTTGTTCGGTGATAGCCTCATCCCTGACCTTCGACTTTTCTTCGAAGTCGTCTTCGTCGGGTGGCATTCCCAGCCCTTTTCTGGGAACCTTGGGTACCTTGGGGACATTAGGGAGGAAGACCGGATCGTTCCAGTCAGCCTCCAAGTAATTTTCATCTTTTAGTTTTCCATCATTTTTTTCATGCATACACATAGGATCAGAACCAAGGTCCTGATCCTTTCCGGAACTATAGCAAGACCTGCTATAGTCCCGATCGGCTCCGGTGGGAGCCTTTTGGGGAGGAAAAAACTTATTAATCCTGATCTGGTCCTCCGCCAGGCCAGATCGGACATCGCCATCTTTATCAACAACGAGAACATAAGGCGATAGCCTTTCCTTACGTCCTCTCCAGAACGACTCCATATTCAAATCATTCAAATCTTCGAATCCAATTTTTGATAAAATATCAGCACGGTAATATCCACGATCACCAAGTGATCCGGGCACGCGCACCATTGTAGTGGAGTCAAGTTCGAAATCGAAAACATTAGCATCGATAACCTGACTACCACCATCGCGCCCAGCCTTCCAACTTTCGGAGGGGGTACTCCGCGGACCACCACTCGAGATCTGGTCCGATCGTCCGCTGCAAGCAGACGACCGGACGTCATCAGAACCCACTTGGTCCGATTGTTTAGTGTCCATCTCACCTTGTGTACCCGATGGAATGGGCTAGTTACACTCTCGTTGGATCGGGATCGCAGATTGAATCGAAGCGGTCTTGAATATAGAAGACCGATATGGGTAGGTATCTCTGGGTCGGAACTCTTCACCCCAGACACAAACAGACCAAAAACACTTCCAAGAGATAACTTCCAATAGGTCGATCGTCCAAACGATCAAGACCTGACCAATACGAAATAATAGAGGGTAGACCGACCGTTCCGGTCTAGCCCCTGACCAATACGAAATAAGACCAAAACCGGTCTAGTTTCCAACCAATATTAAAACAAGCCAATATGTCCGCGTAAAAGACCCAATATGCTCGTGAAACTCCACAAACGATATCTCCACGCCAAGACCAATCCAGTGAATAGCACGTTCCAAACGTACTTGAGTTGAGTTGTTGAGATCGCCAAATCGTACTCCCGTCGAGGGACTTCCGGTGGGCCAAAGTGCGCGTGCGGAGCGTCCAGACCGGGTATAATGGGCGAGAAGGGATAATTCGACCCTCTTCCCCCAAACACTCCGCGGCGGGCGGAGGCGACTAGTGTACGAAAAGGGAATAACGGCGACCCCTAGCTGTGGTGTGAACCAAGACCAGAAGAGGTTTCAGCCACTTATCCGAAAGGTAAAATATTTCCTTACTTAAAGGTATAACCTCTGTCCTAAAAGGTAAAACCACAACTAAAATACTACTACCCTATAGTCCCTAAATGTACCCCCACAAAATATGTAAAATACCCAAAGTCGGGTGACTCACCAAAACTTGCGTTCTTGACACTTCTTGAGTCTGATAGGCTGAAAAGCCCCCCTTGTTTAAACTAATCCGAAATTAGACCAAATGCCTTGACGAAACTTGACCAGAAGTGTGCCAAACTTTGGGCACGCTTCTCCACAAGACCCAGTATCAGGTGAAGTGGAAAGGTTATCCACATTCACAGAATTCGTGGGAGTCCGAGACTCCCCTGCGGCAGGATTGCCGTGACATCGTTGACGCTTTCGAGCGGGAGAAACCCGCTGCGAGTCAACGACTAAAGGGGCAGGAGAAGCCCCTTCACTCCCAGTAGCTGGGAGTTTGCCGGAGGCAGATGCATAGTTTGCATTGCTCTCCGGCACTAAACCGAGGGCAGGAGCGCTAGCGGGCGCGTGAAATAAGAAGCAGGAAATTGCCCCAACTCTTTGGATTGGGCAAACGCCAAAAGCATCGCCCTCTCTATCCGAACGTCACGTTCGGAATGGATGTTGTACAGCTCGTTAAAGTTAGGGAGACTCTTCTCCCCTTTCGCCCAAGCGCAGAATGTCCACTCTGCCTCCTTGACATCTTCGCCTCGTAGGAGGACGAAGGGAACCTCGCGGAGGGTCTCAACAACGGCACCCCGTGCCTGTTTCCCGAGGCGCACTCGGTACGAGTTGACAGTGAACTGCTTCGGCGTTAGCAGTTTTGACCGGAGTTGTCTCCGGTGCGCGATTTCACGCGGTAGTACAGCCGCAGGTCCAGGGATATGGGAGGCTAAATCCTTCTTCACCTCGTTTTTAGCCTTCTTTTGAGGGTCACGAGGACCCTTCCGTGCCTGTACGGCATGTTGGGCTTCCTGAGCCGTGTCTAGCTCATTTGTGATGGTCACCTTCGGTGACCCGGATACATCATCCGCAGTTGATAGGGGTGACGCACGAGTTAGTGCATGTTCCGCACATGTGGGGAACGGATTAGACTGCCGACATCGCCGTTCGGCGTTGTCGGAGCGGTCATCCTTTGGGGAGATATCCCCAAGGGAATCCTCTTCCGAGTTATCGGAATAGTCTACACCCTCTTCTCGAGGAGAATCCTCAGCACCACTCAAGGTGCTCATGGTAAGCCAGAAGTTCTGGCAGTTGGAGTTCTCCAACTATAATTGAATATTGCGTAAGCAATAGTCTTGATGGGGGAGGATGTAACAGGGTTACATTTGGTTACGTGGTGTACGTAAGTACACAACGGTTGAGGTCAAGTATTGACCGGTCCGAAAGGTTTGGACCTATTGGTTATTTTAACCAATCAGGGCAGGATCCCTTGGTGGAGGCGTGGCAGCCAGCCACGTGTTGGTACACAGGTGGTGTACACTACATTTTAGCTAGGTACGAATTTGGTAAGTTCTACTTAGTATTACATATAGTTTACATTACTTTAATTAATTTAGGCTAATTACATATTGAATATACATCAGTTTACAAAATACACTAAAGACTGCTAGGCGCACGACCTCGACCGGTCGCGCGCGCAGTGAGTTTCGTAGTGAAAGGGAATACCTTCCCGTAACTACCCCCTTTCTAAGGGAAGCCTTGTATCAAGGCGTTAGTCTATACTAACTCGTAAACCAAGGGAATATTGGCCCCGAGTAAGAGAGCGATCTCTTACTAAGCCCTTTTATAAGGGCGTATCGGCTAAGTAGCGGCTTATCGCCGCTTTAGGGAATTCTTCCTCTGTGCGCTAGTCTCACCTGCTACACGCGTCCTTGGCTCCCCGGTAGTGCCCTAACCTTTTCGGCGCCTTCTCCGCCACCTCGGTCAAAAATGTTTCCACCAACCTTGCTTAAGTGTATGAAACTCAGCGCCGCAGTGTTATCGACCTTGTAGGTCACCCTCTCCTAATGGATATCATCGAGTGATGCCATGCTCATCTTGGTGTCGCCTCTTGGGGTATGGTAAGAGTTAACACCCCCATGTGACGCAGCACCGCGAGAATCTTCAAGTTTTATCAACCGCTCCGAGATTCCACGGATGGCCGCCAAGATGTCGGCCGACTCCACACTTTCTTGTACGACAGCAACTTTGTCTGCGTATGCGTAATCTATCTCCTGATATGTAATCCAAACTTATCGAGATAATCCACTTGTATGCACTCCACGAACACGTAATGCGAAACAATAAATCCACTGTCATCAATCACAATCACTTAGCAGTCACAACTTAGAGTGCGCGCAAAAGTAGCGTGCGCGAAAGAAGTGTTGGTGAAGTCGTTAAAGAAGAAAATGTAAGTGATTTGATTTGACCAGACTAGATTATAGTCCGTACCAAATTCTACATTTGTGTATACCCCATTATCTGTACTTGCGCGATGATGCATCATCAGACGTGGAATACCATATTCTCTTCGTAAGCCATGTTCACGTTGTTTTTAGTGTTCCTCACCGTAACTTACGCGGCAATGGGACAAGGTTCCGACATTGAAGTGACATACGTAAATTTGGGCCTGCTGCAACTAAACATGCCAGTCGAGTGAGTCTCCATGGGATCCAATGTGGCGTCTTCGTCTCTCGCGCCTCGCCTACTTCTTTTCCCCGTAAAAGAGTCCCCACTTTTGATCGCCCTCGCCGCAGCGCACAATCTTGGCCTCCCAGCCGTCCACAATGTATTCAAAGTCAGCCTCGCTCGTCTCGGCCACAAACGTCTCCTTCTGCGCGCGCGTGCGGGCGAGTTCGTCCTTCAAGATGGCGACAAACTGGTGCGTGCGATCCTCGGCACGCACGGACGTAAAGCCCACGGACGCCAGCACGTGGCCATACTGAGACGGAGAGAGCAAGTGGTAGCCGCGACTCGCAACGTACGCTTGAAACCGCTCCGAGGGCTCCTGCTCGCCGCGGCAGTAGTCGGTAATGAGCACGCGGCCACGGGGTTTCAACCACCGATAAAACTTGGCAAAGAGCGCGTGCTTGTCGGCAATGTGCAAGATCGTATCCCGTGAGTAGACCACGTCAAACGACGCGTCGGGAAAGTCCTTGGTCGTGGCGTCACAAATCTCAAACGCCACGTCGAGCGTCGGCTCGTGCATGGATCGCTCGAGCGCGCGGTGGACCATGTTCGTCGACAGATCAATGCCCACGACCGCGACGCCATACGTGCGCGCCATGTAAAAGTCCCCGCCGCCAATGCCACACCCGACATCGAGCACGCGCTCGCCCCGTTGCAAGTGCAGCATGGCGACACACTCGGTCGTGGTCGTCTGGCCTCCTGTACTCACATACCCCGCGCCAAAAATCTTTTCATACCGCGTAATGCTTTGACTCGAGTATTGCTGCGCGTCGAGAAACGTTTGCATCGTGGCCATCGACGCGTGCGCGTCCGTCGCTGACGCGTCGTTCGTCACGGTTTTGATGTAGCTAAAAAACACTTGGCCATTGTTGTGCTTGATTTTTCGATACACGTTGATGCTCCCGGACGACTCGAGCGTAAACGAGGCCACGTCGCCACTCGGTTCTTTCGCGCGGACCGAGCGCAACGCCGTGGTATAAAACGCCGGATGCCGATAGTGCGTGGGATTCGACGTGCGGGGGACGTCCCCCGACTGCCGAAAACACGATTCGCGGAAAAACAGGCGCCCCCCGGGTCGGAGCCACCCGAGGGCTTTCGTCGCGAGCGCCACGACTTCGGCATCGTCCAAGTACATGAAAATCCAATTGGAGAAAAGCACGTCCACCGAGTGCGGCGCCATGTCGAACGTCACGACATCTTGACAGACAAAACGCACGTTCGCGAGGTGGCCATGCCGTGCCACGTTGGCTTGGTGAAAGTCCTCGATAAACTCGACGGCCGTGACGCTCGCGGCCTGGGGCGCAATGATGGACGTAAAGCGACCAATCCCGGCCCCGAGTTCCAGCACGTGTTTGTCCACCATACACGGCGCACGGTCGAGGATCTCGGGCACTTCTTGTTCATGAAGAATCGCCGCGTGCGAGTCGAGCATCATGGTCTCGAGGTCGGTCGTGGCGCTATGTTCTGTCCAGTAGGATTTCATCTGCGCCCGCGTGTCGTCGCTGGGCATGATGCCAAGGTCGTGGAAGGTTGGATAATACCCAGATACTTTGTCGGGGAGGGTGGTGTTTTTTTTTGTCGCACGCTATCTCTATCATCACGCCGACATTTGCGTGTTGGATGGTTGCTACTTGAGGGGTGGCAACGTCGCGTCGAGGTTACAAACGGCAAGAGAGAGGGGAGACGAAGAGGCATGTGATTAAGCAACTGCGTGTTTCAGTGATGTGGCCCCTGATATGGTCAGGGTTCTCGACCAATCAGATTGCGCCCCGGAAGGTCTACCGAAACGAATAGATACGATGTAGTCTCCATGTGTTCGAGACCCATCGAATTGCATAGAGAAGGGAGTGAATACAGCAACGTTAAAGGTGACCGACCACCTCGTCGAATGGATTGCGCAATAAAAAAATCCAACTGGGACACTCTCGATCACGTGAGCTTGGTAAAAGCAATTTTACACGATAGAGATAGCCTTTTCAACCAATGGTAGACGACAAAAGCAACGAGTCACCCCCCCCCCCGTTTTAGTGCGTTTCATTGTCGCTAATTTAGCTCATCCTGAATCCCTTGCTCTGTAATGGAATAAATGGCCTCGGATTCCGGTAAGATAGGAGAATCCACGACTTTCATCACCCGATTCTCGCCGCGACCTTTGCGTAAGCGAAGTCTATCCACCGCACACAAGATAGAGACACACACCCCTTGTTGGATCGAGACACACACACACACACATACACAGACGACGCCTGATTCCGTACGTACCGCGTACATGACGCATGGGCCATGATATTGCCACCAATCGGTTGAAGCGGGTCCTTTGCGAACATGCCGGAATCCGGATTTGCCGTCATCTAACGTGGCAATAACATAAAAAACCTCGTCAGGCTTCGTACTCATTCCCTATATCCTCATCGCATCAGACCTGATTCGTAATCACAACGGCAACCCCAAATTCATCGGCCATGCGAGTCAGCGCGCGAAGAAACCTGCCACATCATGATCCGTATCGAGTTTTTAGTGTGGTCCACGTCAAAAGAATCCACCCACACACACACACGGAGCGCGCATCCTACTTGGCAAGTTCTTGTTGTCGAGCAGCGAGCTCGCCCCGACCCGAGTAATCGGTTCGAAACAAGGCCGTGGCACTATCGACAATCACAAGCGCGAAGCGCGACTCGGCCATCATCGCAGACGCTTGGATCAAGAGCTGCATTTGATGCTCCGAGTTGTACGCACGCGCAAACGCCACGTTATCGAGCACACTGTCGCCATCGAGACCATAGCGCTCGGCAATCGCTTGCAATCGTTGCGGACGAAACGTGCCTTCGGTATCAATGTACAGCGCCTTGCCTTCCCCCCCACCTCGATCCACGGGCAGTTGGCACGTCACACAGAGCTGGTGACACAATTGCGTTTTCCCCGTCCGAAACTCGCCAAAGATTTCCGTGATGGAACCGGTTTCAATGCCACCTGCGGCAAAAACAGGATAAAATCTATCCATGAAACAAAAAAGATCCTTCTTTTTTTTTCACCATGTTCCACGCAGGGACAAAACGCACCTTTGAGCAACTCATCCACAGCATTGGACCCCGTGGACAAGGTAATTAAATCTTTGCGGCTCTCGAGCACATCTGCTGCCTTGAAACACAGTACAAGAGAATGAATCAAACCCTGCACCTCATCGAGCCGCGTGCCCCAAAGACCTGTCGCACCGTTGTAAAGCCCACATGGACCATGTCGCGCGCGGCTTTGAGCATTTTGTCCGCTTTGACTTCACTAATTCCTTTAATCGCCACAAGTTGTTTCTTTGTCGCCATGGCCACGGCATCCACTGTATGCATACCAGCCTCCTTGAGCTTGTTCACGTCGGTGGCATTGATACCTGCTTGCTCCAGGATATTCACGAGACGTGGACCTTGCTACGTTCGAGACGCCACAAGAAAGAAAGCAAGGAGTCAAAAAGAGCTTCATTGAAACCTTGCAACATCAACTTGACGCGCGTGATACAAGTATAAAAAGGGTCCGTACCATTTCTTGGTCCTCTCGATGCATTGCCTGCTCCTCTGCCTCGTACTCTCCGTCCATCGTGACGTCTCGTGTCAGTCGCAGGAACGCGAACTTAGGACGACCACTTGCAACGTGAAGTGCTGTCTCCAGTCGTACTTAACACAGTGGTACCTCGTTTCAATGACGTCCGAAAGCATCACTTGAAGTTTGTACACTCTCGCTCAAGACGATAGACAACATCTCCAGGACTTCATACAACACGTTCAAAAAACTTCAACACCTCCTTGAACACCGGGGCCTTACTTAGGCACAACTTCACTTCGAAGACGCAAAACCTTCTCTGCACACAGTGGCTTAGTCAGAAGGTCTGCGACCATTTCATCACTTGCCCCGTGCAGTGGTTTCACTGCCTCTTTCTTCACATAGTCCTTGAGAAACTTGAGCTTGACGTCGACCCGTTTTGATGCAGCATCACTGGTTTCATCTTCCGGCTGCCGGATAGCGGCCTGATTATCCATACGTAATATAATAGGCTTTTCCACATTTAAACCGATCTCCTCAAACAATTCCTTGAGTCCGAAAACTACTTTACCCCCCCCACTGCGGCTGCCACGAATTACGCCTCAGCAGTCGACAAAGCAACATCATCTTGTTTCTTAAACGTCCATACGACCACCATTCCATTCGAGAAAATCACACACGCGCTGATACTCTTCCTGTCTTCTCTATCTCCACCAAAATCGGCATCGGTATATTCAACAATTTGTAAAGATCCATCACTTCCGCTTCCACAATCAGATTCAACTTCAGCTCCTTCAAACTCTTTAAATATCTGATAATCTGCTTTGCCAACTTGTATTCACTTTGTCTTGGTGCGTGCATGTGTTTGGTCACTCGGTGAACCGCCATGAAATATGCGGTCGAGTGCACCTAGAAATCCACTGTAACCTTCCCACCACAGACTGAAACATTCTGAAACTAGTCATTCCCTTCGCAGCACTCACGGGCAAAAATCCATCATTTTCATTGTTATTACCATGTTCACTGATCGGCAATTGTACTGAGTAAGATTTCTCAAGGTTATATTTTTCAAGCAACTCAATGATAGTCCCCTCTTCACCCAGTGTATATCCACTCCACACACTTGGATCCCAAGAATTTCTCCGCTGGTCCTAATCCTTTAGCTCTAGAATTTTCATTTGACCGAACAAAACATCCACCAACTTTTCAGTCACAAGTAAGTCGTCCACACTAGCACGATGTCATTGCCCTTTTTCTTCGAAAAAACGAAATGTTGAAAACGTCTATTACGTGGAGAATTTGTCTAGGAACATCTTATCTTACGATCTTTTGGAAGAAAAGGGGGAGAAATGACGTACGTCAACGGCAACCGAATTATGTTGCACACGTCCCTCCGATGTCCTATTTTTAACACCTGAAATCCCAACAAGGTTCTAACAGTCGCCTTTACAGTGATTGTTGATGATGCGTCTAATTTTACGACTGTTATGGCTATTATGGAAGAAAATGACACGGATTCTGTTCAAGAGTTCGATGCCCAGAAGGGTGTCAGTGATGCATTTCATTTTTTTTCATGCTAGTCTCGGATATCTCACCTATGATGCTATCGAACGTTTGGCAAAAGAATCATCAAGAGGAATTGAATTGAAAGATCATAAACGAATTAATTGTTTGACCTGTGCCCTGCGCAAGCAAACAAAAAATCCGCGATCTGTCAAAGATACTGGAAAAATGCACCAATCGATCGTATTGGTGGCGTAGTTTGTTCGGACTTCAAGGGACTCATTACGCCAAAATACCGTCTTCGCAATAGATATATTATCAACTTTGTTGATGTTTAATCTAACTACGTGCGAGTTTTCTTCGCTAAAACTAAAGATGTTGCAGCCGAAAAATTCCCGCATTTTTGGCGTTCTCCGAACGACATTATAAATTAGGGATTTCTTAAAATTTAAGGTGGAAGTAGTAAAAAGTGATGTGGTAATATCATTTCCCTAAAATTATCGACTTTGATGTCAAAATCCCTCTTTCTAAAGTTAACCTCTCGTTTAAAAAAAGGAATGTATTTTCAATAGAAGTTTCTTTGTAAAGGACTAGTGTAGTACCCGGGGGCGGAGGGTATATAAGGTAGACAATAGAAGCAACTACGTGACCGGGAACGTCACAGGGCGGAAAACTTTTAAATAGGTAGATGTAAAAACGTAATTTCTAACCAATGATATAGTCGTTAGATACTAATCTGCACGTCAATAGTACTACCACGGATTAGTCTTCAACAGAGCAATGATTTTTGAGGGCAAAATTAGGGGGTTTCTAAGTTAGGTGATTTCGGGTAATTTTTGTAGGTGAAATGTTCGACCATTTGGTCGATTTTTCGTCCATTTCTGAAATCGACTAGCTCCGAGCTAGTCGATTTTGTTTTGGCGAAATGGACGATTTTCTTTCTCGAAATCGCCGCCCTCTACCTAACCCAGGCACACGCGCCAACCAGTCAACCTCTTCCTTTGGCACGTCACAATGGACTCCCACCAGCGCTACCACATTGCGCATGGAATCTTTTGGGAGAACGCAGAAAGAAAAGAACCGGAAGCGTTCACACATATCACGGCCAAAGACGTAGCTGCTGAAGTGTGGAGACTACGCGACTCGAATTTGAAGGAATATGTGCTGGCATACACAACGGCGCTAGAGGATAACGCCAAGTTCACATTGTGCATCTAGCCAGAGCACTGCCTAATTGGCTCACATGGGCACAACATTGTACCAAAGGTGCGTGATGCTGCGTTGGACTGATCTAAGGTGTCATTATAGCCTGTCCAATACGTCATGAAGGGCTGCAAACCGTTCACCTAGCATTACTCGGCGCTTAAGGCCGAGTTTCAGCTGTCTTATGATTCGGCTACAAGGTATCTAGATTGCGATCTTTCGATAAGTTTGCCGTGTTCACGTACACATGCTGGTGTCCTACTTTCGATTTATTAGCTTGAATTATCACTTAAACTCGCTGATAAGGTGGTTGTTTGCGGTGATGCCGTTTCGCACTGTGTCAACTGAACGGTACGAGACTTAGTAGCAGCATGGCCCAAAGATCGTCGCCAAGACATAGTTTTCTTGACTGACTGTGCATCCCCCGTCGCTGGGTTCGAAAAGGCGGGCGAGGTAAGGAATGGAACATTTCGTGACTTTTCGCGGTTTCTTAACTAACTTGGTGTTTTGCTGCATAGGTTTTTCTACGTGATATGGCTAACGAAGGATTGACGCTAACCATGCCCACTCAAATCTCTGTAGTCTAAATCCTGAAGGCTGAGTACCGACGAATTTTTGCATCCAACATTTAAAATATGTATGCACAATTACTAGTTATCCTCCGGGTAAGCCAACGAAGAGGTTATATATGATGCAAACACATTCTGACCCGTCCGTCGAGCGAGCCTAATTGCATATCCATACATCACGTGAACACTTCATTTTAGTTGATGTCATGTCCACTAAACTTTTAGATGGGTACAGTACGGAAGAAAAAACTCAGAGGCAGTTTTAAATTCCTGAAATGGACAAAAAATTTCCTTAAAATGGCGGGGGTGTAGCCGGTGCGTATACGCACGGTGCGGCTAACACACAGAGGGAGACTTTTCCTTAAAGCGGCGTTCGCCGCTACTTAGCCTATACGCCCTTATAAAGGGATTAGTAGGAGAGAGCTCTCCTACTCGGGGCCAAGATTCCCGGTTTGGTTTACTTAATAGCCTTAACGGCAAAGCTCCCTTACTAAGGGTGTAGCTAAAGGGAGGGTTCCCTTTAGGCTACGGCACTCACTACACGCGCGACCGGTCGAGGTTGTGCGTCTGTAGATAATATAGTGAAATGTAAACTGAATATATATTTAATATGTAATTAGTCTAAATTAATTTAAACTAATGTAAACTATATGTAATACTAGGTAGAACATACCAAATTCGTACCTAGCTTAAATGTAGTGTACACCACCTGTGTACCGACACGTGGATGGCTGACACGCCACTCCCTAGGGCTCCTTCCCTGATTGTTTAAAATAATCAATGGTTCAAACCCCTTCGAACCGGTCAATACTGACCCCAACCGTAGTGTACTCACGTACACCACCAACTGAATGTAACTCGAATGTAAGCCTGTTACATCCTCCCCCATCAAGACTATTGCTTACGCAATAAACAAATTCTGTTGGAGAAGTCCAACTGCTAGTACATCTGGCTGACCATGAGCACCTTCAGTGGTGCTATGGAAGAAAACTATTCCGATAACTCGGAAGTGGATGCCCTTGGGGAGATCTCCCCAACGGCTGGCCACTCCTACAGCGCCGAACGGCGCTGTCGGTCATCCAACCCATTCCCCACGCGTGGGGAAAACGCACTAACTCGTGCGCCCACTTTTACCCACTAGGGGTGATACTACCGGGTCGCCGCAGGCGACCACCACCAATGAACCGTCCTCGGTTCCTGAGGCCCGACGTGCCGTACGGGCACGGAAGGGGCCTCGCGACCCTCAAAAGAGGGCTAAGAACGCGGTCAAGAGGGGTTTAGCCTCCTATACCCCTGGACCAGCGGCTATACTGCCGCGTGAAATTGCGCGCCGGAAACAACTCCGGGCCAGACTGCTAACGCCTAAGCAGTTTACTGTTAAATCCTACCGGACGCGCCTCGGGAAACAGGCACGCGGTGCCCTCGTTGATATCCTCCACGAGATTCCCTTTGTTCTCTTGCGAGACGAAAGTGTCGAGGACGCAGAACAGGAATTCCGCGCCTGGGCGGAAGGGGAGAAGCGCCTCCCCAGAATTGATGCGCTGTATAACAGCTTTTCCGAACACGACGTTCGGGTGGAGAGGGCGCTACGCTTGGCCTATGCCCAGGCCAAACCGCAAGGGCAATTACCTGCATCTTACTACACGCGCCCTGCTCTCGGTGTGGTGCCAGAGAGCAATGCAAGCACCGCATCTGCTTCCGGCAAACTCCCAGCTACTGGGAGTGAAGGGGCTTCTTCGGCCGCTTTGGTCGTTGACTCTCAGTGGGATTCTCCCGCTCAAAGGCGTCAACGACGTCACGGCAATCCTGCCGCAGTGGAGTCTCGGACTCCCACGAGCTCTGGGAATGTGGATACCCTTTCCACTTCACCAGGTACTGGTTCTCACCCCGGTGATGGCGTCGTGCCATCAGGCGTTCCACATGGTAATGTGGAGTACCCTCCGTATCGAGCACTGGAGGAGGGGGTCGCGCTATTGCGACGTGAGCTCCACGAGCGCTGTGATCGGCACAGCCATCGCATCCAAGATGCCCAGGAGGGACTCCGCAACGAAGGGAGTGCGAATGAACGCATCGAGGGGCGGCTTGCTTCCCTCGAATCTCCTGTTGCGGATCTTCAGGGTCGTATTTAAACCCTGTCGGAGATGTTCCGACCTGTCGTGCCTTTCGGCTATCCAACTTCTCACCCTCCTACAGAGGGGACCCGCCTCCGGGTTCTGGTATGGCTTAAGCATACCCACATAGAAGGTTGGATTCGTACGCATCGCCTTCGGGATGTCTAAGGTATACGACAAGCCCTTTCGGGCTAGTACCTTAAAGGGGCCCACAAACCTGGGGCGCAGTTTATTCTTCAACACATTGGAAACTGCATGTGTAGGAAGATTTTTAGCGTTTAATAAAACACTTTCTCCTACTTTGTACACTTTTTCGTTTCGCCGCCCCTTGCGGTCAGCTTGCTCCTTCTTCTTGTCTTGGCTTTCCGTCATGGCATCGCAGATGTGTCGTAAGACACTAAGGTGCGTCGATAAAAACTTATCGATGTGCTTCCGCACAGATACAGGGCTTACATCAGGGAATCCTCCCCCCTCAAGCCCTGGGCCACACACACGTGGCGTCAACGGAACCCTCGGATTCACTAATCCGCTCACGTAAAACGGGGTAAATTCCGTAGATGCATGGACCAAATTGTTTATAGCAAATTCGACCATCTGAAGCATCTCACTCCAACTCTTTGGAGAATCCGGACATAAACTCCGGAGAATATCCTCTACAACGCGATTAACGCGTTCCGTCTGCGAATGATCCACAGTGGACATGAGGAGCTTAGTGCCTATCACCTTAAACAACGCTCCCCAGAATTGTCCCGTAAAACGGGGATCCCGATCCGACACAACGGAATCGGGTAGACCATGCTGTCGAAAGACGCGGTCTAGGAACACTTTCGCTGTTCCGTGTCCATCAATGGACTCTGGCACCGCCGCCAGGTAAGCCATCTTGCTCAAACGGTATACAAAGACCAATATACCGGTGTTCCCGGCCCTATCCTTCGGAAAACCGAAGATAAAATCCATGCTAATGGATTTCCAACACTACGTTGGAACCGATAATCTCGCCGAAGGCGCAGCTGAACTTGCAGAGGGTTTGACCCTCTGACACGTCTCACAGGTGCGTATATACGCACCGACCCACTTATACATATTGGGCCGCCAATACAAAGCGCTTAAAGCGCTGTAGGTCTTATCCAGACCTAAATGAATCCCGGTAGGGGCGTTATGTGCCTCAAAGAGGACTCTATACTTCAGTTCCTTATCATGAGGAACTACCACCGGCGGAGTGTCCTCCGCGCTCGTGCTATAATATAGCAGACCGTCACAGTACCTGTAACGGTGTAAACGAGCTTAGCTCGACTTGACAGTGTTGGCTCAGACGAGCCAAGTCCCTTTCCACCCAACGCGCTGATAAGCGCCGTGCACTGTGGGTCTTTCTCATACGCCTGGCGTATGAGATCCACCACAGACGTGGTGACGAATGTCGCGTGAGCGAGCTCATAATCGGGACGACGCGACAGCGCGTCTCCAAGCACGTTTTGCTTGCCAGGTTTATACTTAAAATCAAAGTTGTACTCCGCAAAGAAGTAGAGCCAAAGGGCCATCCGTTGCGAGAGATGAGGCGACTTTGTCGCTGTCCGTAAGTACGCGTGGTCAGTATAAACCACGAACGGCTTAGAGCCGAGTAGGTGAACCCTAAATTTGACAATAGCATACTTCATTGCAAGTAGATCCTTGTCATGAACGGGATAATTCCACTCCGCAGCTTTAAGCTGCCTCGACTCAAACGCAATCACGCGTTCCCTTCCTGCATCGTCTGCTTGTAACAAAGCACATCCGATTGCGAAATCGGTGGCGTCGCAGACGACACTAAATGGTTTCCCAGAATCTGGGAGAGCAAGAACGGGAGCTTTTAACAAGCTCCACTTTACCGCTTCAAAAGCGTTTTGGTGTTTGGTTTCCCAACACCAATCCACGTCCTTCTTAAGAAGTTCGGTTAATGGCTTCGCCATTTCAGCGTAGTTCTCGCTGTATTTGTGGAGATAATTGGCTAATCCAAGCCGCTTCCGTAAATATCTAAGATTTACAGGCGAAGACCACTCCACAATGGCTTTCACCTTCGCGGGATCCGCCCGCACTCCATCCTTACCGATGAAGCATCCGAGGAAAGGAATTTCCTCAGCACCAAAAATACATTTGGATGAGTTTACATAGAGTTTATGCTCTCGCATACATTCGAGCACATCTCGAAGGTGTATAAGGTGCGTCTGAACATCAGACGAGTCGCCTTCCGCACGACTATGGACGAATATATCGTCGAAGTACGTCTGAGCGTACTTTCTATGAGGGAGGAAGAGTTGAGTCACCAAGCAATTAAAAGTCTCTGGCGCATTCGAAAGCACCTGTGGCATAACAAGCCACTCCCATAGCATGCCGCTAGGCGTGATGACCGCTGTAAGCGGAATATATGACGCTCGCATGAGCACCTGATAATACCCGTCCACCAGATCTAAGGCACTGTATACAGTACAGCCCGCCATATTGTTCTGGAGGACATCCTTCCGAGGAATCGGAGTCTGCATGGGTACATTAGCTGTGATCAGCTTGTTATACGCATGCACAATGCGCCACTTTCCGTTCGGTTTACGAACACAAAAGGTGGGAGATGAGTGGGGAGACTTGCTCTCCCGTACCATCCCTGCTATTCTTTCCCCTTGAAGAATGCGTCGATGACGTCGCATTGCTCCTTGGGGAGAGGCCACTGCCTAGTGACGCAGTATTTGGTTCCAGGAACCAAATCGATTTCATGTCGGACTCCCCGATCCGGTGGTAACCCCATCGGCGGGTTGTCACTAATGACATCTCCAAATTCCTTTAGTAAGGAATGGTAAGGGTCCTCAGGATCCGCGAGGATCTTGAGACCGCTTCGGGCATTCAATGCCTGTTTGGTTTTCACCAAAACTAACTCGTCCATCGTGGATGAGAAGTTCAACTCCTCTTCCGGACATAGTACGACAACCTCGTCGATTTCATCTGCTTTCAAAGCAGTTACAAACTCGTTGAAGGACATCTACTCCAACGACAACAGTTCGCCTACCCCAGGCAACCGTTGAAGGCTTACGCCTTCTATGACAACACCTGTCACACTATTCAGCATCCTATAGGACTGCTGACTACTGGCCTCGGGACTCATCCCGAGACCCAGATGGGGGGAGTCAATTGCCCCATCTATTGGAAGCGCCTCGCGCCTATCTACAGAGGTCTCTACCACTGGTGACTCGCCGGTATCACCTACAACGGCGTAGTCGGAATCATTTCCGACGTGCGAAAGAGACGAACTTCGGGTCTCTTCGCTTGGATGCGCCTCGCGCTTAACCACAGGGGTATCTACCCCTCCCACTGGAGTCGCCTCAGAGGAATCCACCTCTGCCAATGGCGACTCGCCAGTCTCGCCTATAACGGCGTGGTCGGAATCATTTCCGACGTGCGAAAGAGACGAACTTCAGGTCTCTTTACATGGAAGTGCCTCGCGCTTAACCACAGGGGTCTCTACCCCTACCGCTGGAGTCGCCTCAGAGGAATCCACCTCTTCCACTGGAAACTCACCAGTCTCAGCGTTAACGGCGTGGGGATTAACCGCCGAATCCCCCTCGTTAAGGAACCCTTCCTTAACGTCATTGGGAATGATCATTTCATACATCCCAATCTCTGGCATCTCACGCCAGAATCGCTTTTGCGATACGAGCAAAGGTGGGTTCATGACTCGCCAATGCTTCACCCGACCGCGGGTGCGTTGAGCCAATGGACCTAGACTTCCAGTCTATCCATGGCTCGTGGCGTTCCAGCCACTTCATGCCCAGAATGAGGTCATACCTCGAGTCCAAATCCAGGACTAGGCAACGTTCTAAGCTGTCAAAGTCTGCAAACTTCAGCTAAAGGTCAATCGAGACCTTGGGTACAGAAACCTGTACGCCCGTCGCAAGACGGACCGTGACAACGTCACGAGAACGTGCCTCTAGACCTTTTGGTCACAGGCACGCATCAATAATTTGTGGTGAAGTGCAAATATTTTTTAACTAGCATGTACCAGTGTACCATTGATCAAGTTGGAGCGATCGGGTTGGCTAAAAGGGGGGAGTATTTTGGTCCAATCGTGTGTCTAGAGTGTTAAGTACGCAGATTTAGATCAGTCACACGGTTTTTCATGTAGTTTACATATTGGTTTATAATTGGATATTAAATATAGTGTTCGTTTTTCTTTGGTTCGCATAGGTCGCCGCTCCTACCGCGGAGTTATTGGGAGCAGAGGGATAACACGGTCCCCTCTAGCTCAACTTTCCTGGAAAGACCCACAAGTCTCCGGAAGTCCCACGACGGGAAGAGCTCCTCTACGTTCACTAAACCCTCAAGCCCCACACGTTTAAAACGTGTTCTTCATTTTTTGTATTGGATGGGTCTCCACATCGCATCTTGCGATCTGCCCCAGATTATTGGTTGGGTCTACGCATCGCGTTCCGCGGTCCGCACCAAATTTTTCATTGGCTGGGTCCCCACACTGCGCGCGGTCTGCCCCAGATTATTGGTTGGATCTCCACACTGCTTCGCGGTCTGCCCCAAGTTTTCTTTGCATTTGGAGTGACGATTTCCGCTCCATTTGCCGATCGGATTATTTGATTTATCTTTCGTTGGAATATTGGTACATTTTACCCCAGAAACTGTAAACTCCATATCGGTACCTATCAAGACTCATACTGCGCGACGGTCCACCGAGTGTGTTACCACCCATACCAATGGGTAAACAAGGTGAGAACTCAGAAGTTAAATCGGAGCAGGCGTCCTGTAGTGCTGATCGGTCACCCGATCTGCATACAGGCGAAGGTTCGCGGGGTACCCCCCCCCCCCGTAAGTTTGTCGTCTGGGCACGATGGTGGTCGAGTTCCGGACACTTCGGTGTTCGATTTTGATTTGACTCCACCACAAATCGGTAAAGACATTTTTTGAAGATATAAAGATACTGAATATCAAGGATCTGGGTGAAGTGTCAAAGTTCTTAGGAATGAGGATTACGTATGATGCAGAATGAGGCTACTGTCTGGGCCAGGAAGTTATGATTAGCTTTCTCGTGGATGAGTATGGATTGAAATACGCGATTGCTATGAAGAAACCAATCGGAGGGAATTATGAAGACGTATGCATGGAGAATCAAGTCGATCTGCCGGTCAAGTATAGTGACGGATAGCATGCAGTGAGGGACTTCCAATCACTTGTTGGATCCCTCCTGTGATAGCGAGATGTACTAGACCGGACATTGTGTACGCGGTGCACAGGGCGACGCGGCAGACACATGCACCCAAGATGCTGGATTGGAGTTTGGCGAAGCGTATCCTGAGATATTTGAAAGGTACCATGATGATGGAATTTAAGATGGAAATATCTAGCAAGGATGAAACGGATAACGGATTGGAACTGGTGGCATACAGCGATGCAGACTACGCCGGATGCAAGGTGGACAGTTGATTCTGGAATGGAGAGTTTAGGCGTGTTCCAAACAAAAACGATGAGACGCGGTAAAAAACTAATGTTTAACAACTGTATACAATAGTAGTGTAAGACTAAATTATAGGATATTTGATATTGTAAACTTTATTTGAGATAAGGTTTATTATAAAAGCAAATTTTCATTCTCTTACGTATTACGCGCTTCCTTACCGCAACCAGCACTACTACAGTATGTAACACCATGAAAGGCAGTGAATAACATAAATAGTTCCGAACCCGACCCATACCCAGCATTTAGCCGAAATCACAAATCAGGCCCTTGTGGTGGAGTCAAGTTCAAAATCGAACACCGTAGTGTCGAGAACCTGACCACCATCGTGCTCAGCCTTTCAACTGACGGGGGGGGGTACCCCGCGAACCTCCGCCTACGATCCGATCTGATCGTCCGTTGCTAGCAGACGACCGATCATTAGCATAGGACGCCTGGTCCGATTTTTGCGTCTCCATCTCACCTTGTGTACCCGATGGAATGGGCTGGTTGCACACTTGGTGGATCGTCGCTGTGAATTGATTTGGGTCTAAAATGCGAGACCGTGCTGGGTGGTGTACCCTGGGCGGAACTCTTCACCCCGGGTACGGGCAGACCAATTATACTCAGATTAAGTATACTCCAAAGGGCAGATCGCTTAATCAATCGTAGATCCCAACCAATGAGAGAAGAAAAGACCCATATTCCAATGTGGAGATCCAAAGAGAACGTGACAAACTCCACGAACGATATCTCTACGTAATAATCCAAAAAACTTGGTTACACGTTCCAAACGTGTGTAACTTGGGCTTGCGAAGCCAACGAATGCGTACTCCCGTCGAGGTACTTCCGGCGGGACAAGTGCGTCTGTAACGCGTCCCGGCCGGGTATAACAAGCTAGAGGGGATTACTCGACCCTCTGCTCCCAAACACTCCGCGGCGTGCGGAGGCGACTGATGTACTGTGCAAAGATGCGAACGACTTTGTTGTTGTGAGTTAAACAACCAAAAATCCAAACTCCCTACGGTCCCCAATATGTACAAACATGAAATATGTAAAATACACGCAATATCGTGTGACTCACCAAAATCTGCGTTCTTGACACCTTTTTCACACGATAGGCTTAAAAGCCTCCTTGATTTCCACCAATCCGATCGCTGATAATCTGATCGGCATGCCGCTGACACAAAGTGACGAAAATTTACGCATTCAATTCTCCACAGCCACCCCTGAGTCTGGTCGCAGCCGCGCAACGGTATCGACCCGATCTCACCACCAGTTCGCATCCCAGATCTTCACAGTAGCAGACTTGCTCACGGATGGACAGATCTTCGAATCTGCCTTCGCCGGGTATTTGTCCTTATGTACCTGACCATATTGTAGCCTCTCTTGACGTTCGTTGCTGCAGGTGCCTTATGCTCCCAATCGCCACATGTTAATTCGCCTCTCCTATCAGCCCGATATGACAGCCCTCACAACCCCCCCCCCAGAGTCCGACACACCGGATGGGTATCAGATCGAGGTCGATCAGCTCCAGAAAACATTCAGGGAGCTCTAGTCGCAGCTGGCCACAAAGGCTTCATCACTCCTGCAACTGCGAAAGGAGGTGGGCACTTTGATTCCTATATCCACAAAGTTGCAGGAGGTGATCGCCGAAACGCGCATCTCCTGGCCCAGATCGCCCAACAAACAACGCGCGGTAAGCATATCGGTCTGATTTTCGTCTTGGATCTTCTCTAACCTTCCTTTGCGTGCAGATTGGTTGTCCGCCGACATCGCCAAAACGTTCGACGCTTTATTCATGGCTGATCGGCAGTCGCATGACCACTGCGATCAGCTCCGACCGATCTTGGACGGGCTGATCGGCGCACGGCATGATCTGTCTCGTTTGGAGGCCTACAGGTCACACCTCCGGAACAACTTGCGTGGGTCAACCGGCAAATGTTGGAGGATCAGTCCGATCGGACTTACTCCGCACCCAACATGGTGACCTGGAGAGGCAGATCGGCGAGTTGCAGGTCGTGGTCAAGGACCAGATCGAGAAGGCCGAGTCCTTCCAGATCCGATTGGACGCCTGGACCCAGGAGTCAAACCGTCGTTGGGCGGTCGTAGATCGGTGCCACCAACAGTTGACTGACTTGCTGTACAGGCGTCCGGCTGCAGGCTCTAGCGTTGACAGATCTTCATCGTCCGCTCTGATCGATCTGCACCAAGATCGGAAGCGACGCCATTCATTGGCCAAAAGTTGATATTCCAAAATTCCAAAAGTTTCCAAGAAGCGTAAGGACGCGTCAAAGGGCTCAAAGGCGCGGGGCGTAGCGCTCGACTCCGAACTCGAGGAGAAGCGAGCGGTGCCTCAAAAGAAAGCCAATACGCAGGCGCATCTTCCAAGCTCAAGATCGGACGCAGGTGACACATCCATCATCGTCAAATCGCATGCGCCCTTACGCCCCCGCGCTTCTCACACCAAGCATATGGAGATCTCATCCGGAGAGGACTCGGGGAACGAATCGGGAGATTTTGGGTTCTTGTTCACTTCTTTGTCCAGCTCCCGATCCGATCAACGCCGAGGTCCTAATACAGCGAAGCCTGCATCGGGGGTTGATCAGGTGATCAGCTCCCAGGGTGATAGTGTTTCACGAACCCGTGAGTTAGCCCAAACGGAGCCTTCCTTCCAGCCCGGCACATCTGGTCTGCGCCATCACGCCTGATTGAAGGGGTGTCGATCGTAGATCCACCTCTTCCGTCGTTGACTTCAGATGCCACTTTGCCATAGTCACCGGGGCAGATCGGTAGCTTTCACCGATCAGCCCTGACCAAAAGCAAGATCTAGCCCGGTCGATGTCCCGACCAGATTTCTGGCTCTTCCCTCCAGCTTCAAAAACCCCTGACCCATCTGCGTGGCGGGCGGATCTAGTCACAGAACCCCAAATCGCCCGTCTGTTGCAGATCGACCATGGGCAGTGCTACTCAGCGCCAAGTTGGACTCCATGTTCGCGTCGACTCCTTGGATCGATTCGCTTCTGGGTCGACTTCGGGATTTAAATACAGCCCACTGCCAGGCGATCTGGGAGTCCACCTACTATCTCATCCTTCCCGTTGGTCGGGAGCTACGTGACCAAGACCTGATCCTATTTCGGAAGCGCCGGAAACAGCGCCGGAGTCGGGCGGGCGAGACCTCGCTGACCCTATGCCAGTTTATTCTGGAAGAGATGCTGGCCCGCGAGTGCGACATCGACATCTTTCTGTATCCGGTGTTTCTTCATATGGCCAAGCGTCGCGTTGAGAAAGCCGGGGCGTTGACTGAGGACGGCATCTGGTATCCCGGTCTTCATTGTGACGATCCGATCGTAGACCTGAAATACGCCTTGATCCAGATCGATCGGAAGGAGCCCTGGCGCAATAATCATCAGGACCAGATCGAAGACCATCCAGCATTAACTATCGGTCGTCTGTGGGGTGATTTTGAATCTTGATGCGGCAGATAGATGACCAGATAATCCATAATACATGTCATCATTCTTTCAAAATTCCTGATCACCTGATCACTTGACCAAATTTCATCACTTTCTCCAAACTTGCACCAACACGTTATCACACACAGTTTCCATTCACATCGCGAAAATTATCACCACGTTCGTGACTCCACTACTCCAGTTTATCACAGTTCATCACGCTAATTCACAATAATTCAGACCTTACACATATTCACACCAATCGATATACTGATCTGTGGTGAAGCGGACTCAAGAATTTCAATCACTTAATGTCAGCGGCACGCCGATCGGCTTATCGGCGATCGGATCGGTGAAAATCAAGGAGGCTTTTGGGCCAATCGTGTGCGAGAGGTGTCAAGAACACGGATTTTGGTAAGTCACATGATATTGCGTGTACTTACATATTTTCATGTTTGTATATATTGGGGACCATAGGGAGATAGTTCTGGTTAGTCGTTTATTTTTTGACTTTAACACTCAACAAGAAGTCGTTAGCATCTTCGCACTGTACATCAGTCGCCTCTGCACGCCACAGCGTGTTTGGAAGCAGAGGGTTGAGTAATCCCCTCTAGCTTGTTATACCCGGCCGGGACGCTTCACAGACGCACTTGGCCCGCCAGAAGTCCCTTGACGGGAGTACGCAGTGGTCGGCTTCTCAATCTCAATTTGTACACGTTTGGAACGTGTAATCAAGTTTTTGGATTGATACGTGGAGATATCGTTCGTGGATTTTATCACGTTTTCATTTGATCTCTATATTGGAGTATTGGACTTTTATTCTCGTATTGGTTGGGCTCTACGATCGATTGAGCGATCTGCCCTTTGAAGTATATTTACTTGGAGTATAACTGGTCTGCCCGTACCCAGGGTGAAGAGTTCCGCCCAGGGTACACTACCCAGCACGGTCTCACGTTTTTAGACCTCACATCAATTCTTAGAACCGATCCACCAAGTGTGTAACCAGCCCATTCCATCGGGTACACAAGGTGAGATGACGAACGAATCGGACCAGGCGTCCTATGCTGATAATCGGTTGTCTGCTAGCAGCGGACGATCAGATCGGATCGTAGGCGAAGGTTCGCGGGGTAACCCCCCCCCCCCCGTAAGTTGGACGGCCGGGCAAGATGGTGGTCAGGGGAAGGTTTTCGATTTTGAACTTGACTCCACCACAACGGTGCGCGTGCCCGGATCACTTGGTGATCGTGGATATCACCAAGATGATATCTCGCGAAGAATCGATTATAACGAGTCAAATGTGGAATTGTTCTGGAGAGGACATAAGGAACGGCTATCGCCTTATGTTCTCGTTGTCGATAAGCATGGCGATGTCCGATCTGGCCGGGTGGAGGATCATATCGGGCTTAATAAGTTGTTTCCTCCCCATAAGGCTCCCACCGGAGCCGATCGGGACTATAGCAAGTCTGGCTATAGTTCCGGAAAGGATCAGGACTTTTGTCCTGGTCCTATGCATTTGAATGAACGATTTTTTAGCCGGTGCGTATACGCACGGTGCGGCTAGCGCATAGAGGAAGAATTTTCCTTAAAGCGGCGTTCGCCGCTACTTAGTCGATACGCCCTTATAAGGGCTTAGTAGGAGAGAGCTCTCCTACTCGGGGCCAATATAACCGGGATGGTTTACTGTAGCCTTTACTAGTGCCTTAACGGCAAGGCTCCCTTACTAAGAGCGTAGCTAAGGGGAGGGCTCCCCTTACGCTACGGCACTCACTACACGCACAACCGGTCGAGGTCGTGCGTCTGTAAGATAGAGTGAAATGTAAACTAAATATATTTAATATATAATTAGCCTAAATTAATTTAAACAATGTAAACTATATGTAATACTAAGTAGAACATACCAAATTCGTACCTGGCTAAAATGTAGTGTACACCACCTGTGTACCGACACGTGGATGGATGCCACGCTACCCCTAAGGGCTCCTGCCCTGATTGGTTAAAATAACCAATCGTTCAAAACCTTTCGAACCGGTCAAAACTGACCCCAACCGTAGTATACTCACGTACAATATCAACTAAATGTGACTCGAATGTAACCCTGTTACATATTTGATGAAAAAACTAAAGATGAAAACTATTTGGAGGCTGATCGGAACGATCAGATCCACTTTCCCAAGATCCCCAAGCAAATGCTGGGATTCCACCCGATGAAGATGACTTGGAAGAAAAGTCGCAGGTCGGGGATGGGGTTATCAAGGAAGAAGACCTGACCAGGATGTATTACATCCACGAGTTAAAGCGATTTACTCGTGAAGACCAGGTCATGCGGATCTTAAACCCCCAGATCCCCGATCTTCTTCTCGGACCCACCACCGAGCCGATCCAAAGCGATCGGCCGTTGCTATTGGTGGAGAACCTGCTGGCGATGTTGGCTGAGGTCGGCATAAAAGTGCAAAAACTCGCCAACGTACATAAGCTGCTTGATCTGGACAATAGGAAGCTGGAGTTGTCGATGCGATTCTCCATGATCATTTGGTGCCGTTGGTGGGGGCGGTTCGCCGCCCAACTCCCACCGTGGCATTGAAGCCCGCTGAGGCCACGGCAGCACACGATGATGTGTGTTCCGATGATAAATCGCTGTATCAGTCTCTACCTTCCTCTAATAGCTCATCGGAGCTGGAGGTCGGTGCTGAGCGGATGACCATGATGGTGGATCATACCCCATGGAAGCATAAAAAGGACGTGCGGCAGCATGGGGCTGCATGCCGGTCGGGGCCCCAGGATCCCCCACAGGTTTCAGTACCTCCAAAGGAGGATACCCACACGTTGCCCATGACCCAAGCTAACGTCCAAGCCATGTTAGAAGCAATGATGGAGCGTTTCATAGGAGATCGATGCAGATCACCTCCGCGCCCGCATGCCCAGGACCGATCTGCCCGGCAAAATGTCAATATTTGCCGGGATGTTGATATGGAGTCAGTGGCATCAACGGAGAAGGATACCCGAGGTGGCAGACCAGTTGGCAGAGGAAGACGCAAGCCGCAGCCAGCCCGACCTCGCCTATCAAGCAAGAACAGCGATTTCGACATGGAGTCGATCGTCGATCCGGATGACCACTATGGTTCAGACGGTGCAGGGGCGGGCAGAACGCGCTGGGATAACCTAGCCTCTACGACCGCCTTTGATTTTGTATCTACTGCGATCACACCCATTCGCATGGCTGCGACCACTGATCTCAAGGATTTCACTGGCAAGGACGCCGACGAGGAGCAAGCCAGGTCGTGGTTTGGTCGGGTCAAGTCTGCTTTCTTGCGGGATCAGACACCAAAAAAGGAACGTTGTTTGATCTTCAGAGATCTGCTGAAAGGACCGGCTGCAAACTGGATCCAACAGTTGAGTCGGAATGTCCGATCTGACTGTGATCTGCTATGTCCAGAATTTGAGGGGCAGTACTGCAACTACGGATTCTCTACCGCCCGCAAATACCGTCATATGCAGAAGCGGGGCGACGAGACGCCGATTGAGTACTTGCACAGCTTAAACGTGGATGCAATTCGCGCCGGGATAGTGATCAAGGAAAGAAACCCACCGACCGGTGCCGCTATGGAGCACGTGGGTCACTACAACAGTACCTTTGATGACCAAGAAATGGCAGATCAGCTCACTCTGCTGCGCCTAAAGGATGTGACGGAAGTGGAGCAGACGTTGCGGACGCTGCAATACTCACGCAACATGAGGGCGAAGGTCGCCGTTGGATCGGGTCGTTACAGATCCAAGACCCAGAACGATCCGGTGAAGAGACCCTTGACCAGATCGGCCCGTGCTGTTAAGGCGATCGTAGCTGAGGACAGCACATGATCGGAAGAGGAAAGAAGCGGCCAGTCCAGTCGGGATTCAGACGAGGACCAATATCGTCACATCTTCGTCACGGAACCTTCCACAAGAACCAGATAGACGCCTGACCAGGAAGATCGGAAGGGCAGGAGTGGAAACAAGTCCGATCCGGACCGACCTCGCAAG
>CM047583.1:2219118-2231693 GCA_026184515.1 Peronosclerospora sorghi | reverse complement strand
GGGGGGGGGTACCCCACGAACCTTCGCCTACGATCCGATCTGATCGTCCGCTGCTAGCAGACGACCGATCATCAGCATAGGACGCCTGGTCAGATTTTTGCGTCTCCATCTCACCTTGTGTACCCGATGGAATGGGCTGGTTGAACACTTGGTGGATCGTCGCTGTGAATTGATTTGGGTCTAAAAAATGCGAGACCGTGCTGGGTGGTGTACCCTGGGCGGAACTCTTCACCCTGGGTACGGGCAGACCAATTATATTCAGAGTAAGTATACTCCAAAGGGCAGATCGCTTAATCGATCGTAGAGCCCAACCAATGTGAGAAGAAAAGATCAATATTCCAATGTGGAGATCCAAAGAGAACGTGACAAACTCCACGAACGATATCTCCACGTATCAATCCAAAAACTTGATTACACGTTCCAAACGTGTGTAACTTGGGCTTGCGAATCCAACCAATGCGTACTCCCGTCGAGGGACTTCCGGCGGGCCAAGTGCGTCAGTAACGCGTCCCGGCCGGGTATAATGAGCTAGAGGGGATTACTCGACCCTCTGCTCCCAAACACTCTGCGGCGTGCGGAGGCGACTGATGTACTGTGCAAAGATGCGAACGACTTCCTTGTTGTGAGTTAAACAACCAAAAATCCAAACTCCCTACGGCCCCCAATATGTACAAACATGAAATATGTAAAATACACGCAATATCGTGTGACTCACCAAAATCTGTGTTCTTGACACTTCTTGCACACGATAGGCTTAAAAGCCTTCTTGTTTTCCACCAATCCGATCGCTGATAAGCTGATCGGCGTTCCGCTGACACAAAGTGACCAAAATTTTCGCATTCACTTCTCCACACCCTACCTATACCCATTCGCGTTCGAAGTCGTACCAAACCCATACCCGTCTATTTTTGGCCCAACACTCGATTACACCGAGAACAGCAACATAGACCGCAGGAACATCAGATCGTCCAGCTTGTGTGGATCGAGGCGGTTACGCTTCTTGGTCACCGTATTGCCTGCACCAGAAAGTTCCATTCTGATTTAGCGCTTGACGCCGGAACAGCCAGGACGGAGCGGACAACACGGGCGAGGTTGGGGAACTCCTTTGATGCATGTTCCACCCGGATCCACGACATTCAAAATGAACCCATACCCAACCCATACCCGCCATATCAAACCCATACCTCTTTAATATCCAACGGTATGTGTCGGTATGGGTCGGATACGGGTACGGGTACCCAATGTGGGTATATGTCATATACCCACATTATATATGATGAAAGGTACTATTCATATTATTACTACATAGAAAAATAACACTCGATGAAGTTAGTAAATAAATACAAAATAGCCAACTCCTATCATGCCCCCCAACGCAGCAACGACAGAGAACCAAACGCGTTCGCACGTAGCGTTGCTCGTTCTTCTCGTGTTGATCGTCATCACCAGCGTTTACTTTTTCTTCCATTCTGCACCTAAAAATGAGTTGTACGTGCCCGCTTCTAACGATGCCATGTAACAAGGCTCTAAGTTTGTCAAAATTGCAGCCCAGAATGTGCACCTATTTCGGTTTCCTACGTAATACAAGGCGTCTTGCCGAAATGGCTCAATGGACGGAACGACAAAATGGGCACCGTGCAGGGTCTTTGGGAGTGTGCGCTCCAATATCAAGAGCACCACTCGGTCTTTGTACTAAGCAGCTTCTGCATTGTGTACATTGCGCTACAGACCTTTGCCATCCCCGGTCCCATCGTGCTAAGTATCTTGTCTGGAGCCATGTACCCATTTGTACAGGCCCAACTGTTAGTGGCTTTCTGCGCCACGTCTGGTGCTTCCCTTTGTTTTTTGTTATCAAAAGTTTTGGGTCATGGCGTCTTCAATCGAGTACTAGCTGGTATGATTGGTCGCTTCAAGGAAAAGATCGCTAACAATCAGCCAAATCTGTTCTACTACTTGCTATTTCTGCGGATTACGCCCCTGCTGCCCAATTGGTTCGTCAACATTGCTTGTCCGCTCGTAGACGTTCCCTTCAAATACTTTTTTCTGGCAACGCTCATTGGTTTACTTCCGGCGAACTTTCTGCATATTTCGACGGGTGCGACGCTCAACCATGCAGCTGGAGCGTCCAGTGGCAGTAATGTCGTGAATTTCGTCGTGCTCTTTTTGCTGCAATTTGTAGCCCTGTTGCCGACTTTGTTTAAGGGGAAGATTGAGAAGTTAGAGAAAAAAGCGTTTGAGAAGACAGAGTAGGTGTCGATAAAAAGGGAAGTTACTACTACTGGCTTATTAGAACGTTACGTTTTGTAAGAGCGTGTGCATTCGGTATACTTTGCAGTAGAATGTCTAAATTGCGAGAAAAAAAAAGACGTCCTACTATCGTGACCAAACACTGGATCATGAAAGGACCTTTTGGAGTCAACAGGATAAGCACGGCTCCGGCGCAATGTGTCACCCATTGAACATCAACTGATATCAACAGAAACGACACGTCTATTTGTGTTGCTGCCAGGATGGTCGACTTGGGTGTTGAAAAAAAGTAATCCATTAATGGGGCGGCGTATTCGTTGCGAAAATACTTTTCTGCTATTTGGTGTTCATTTCTTAAAAAAAGGACGCCCACTGACCGGTCCTTTAAACATGAAATTTAACCGTACGAAAAAAGTCACCAACCTTGAGCCTAAATCATGCACTAAACACTTGATCGACGTGACTGACACACGTCGCCTCTTAGTGTTTATCAAAACATGTCTGATATCCAGTGGACGCCTCTCCGTTTTTTGGCCTACGGCGTGGGCCATGTGCTTAATGATATGTGTGCCTCCACGTGGTTCTCGTACCTGCTCGTCTTTTTACGTCACGCCGTCGCCATGTCCCCCGTGGACTCGGCCGTCGTCATGTTTTGCGGCCAAATTGCCGATGGGGTTGCGACGCCCTTGGTGGGCATTTTCTCGGATCGTTCCTCGGGGCTTGCTTGGCTCGGCCTCGGGCGTCGCAAGACGTGGTTGGCCGTCGGCTCGCTGCTCGTGATTGTCTGTTTCTTTCTCGTGTTTGCCGTGTGTGCCCCCACCTGGTTCACCGCGTCGCCCTCGCGACTCGTGCTGCTCGTCTACTATAGCGTCGCCGCGAGTATCTTTAATATTGGCTGGGCAGCCGTCCAAGTGTCGCATATGGCTATGGTCCCCGAACTCTCGGACAATGACAATATTCGGTGTATCCTGAACAGTACCCGTTACGCTTTTACCATCCTGTCGAATGTTTTAGTCTTTTGTGTCTTTTTAGTCTTGCTCCGCGTCGTGGCACCCTTTGGCGTCCCAGATGCCGAGAAATTTACCTTGTTGGCCTATAGTTCCGTCGTCGTGGGCGGCATTTGTACCGTGTTCTTCCTGTCCGGCACGCCCGAGAAGGTGACAGGGCCAAAGAGACAGAAAGGAGAGTATGCGCTCGCTCCAAGTCCCGTGATGGCAGACCTTCAAGGGCACGGACTCGGTCCCTTTAGTGAAGAAATGCCAGCGAGTGACGTCGTGGCCGAGGCCATGACGTGGACGTGTTGGTTCAAGCTGACGAGGTTTTATCAAGTCGCGATCGTGTACATGTGCACGCGACTGATTGTGAACATCACCCAAGTCTTCATCTCGTTCTACCTGATTGTGACACTGGAAATGTCAGCAACTTCGATTGCCATTGTGCCGTTACTCGTGTATCTCTCTGGCTTCTTCGCAACCTTTTGTTTGCGTCGATTAAATGAATCCATGGGACGCGCGGGCTCGTTCGCGCTCGGAGCGGGTTTCATTGTGTTACCGCTCACAGTGTCGTACTATCTCTCCCCGGACACGGCCCTGTGGATCTACCCCCTCTCGAGTCTCTTGGGCATGGGCAACTCGATCCTCATGGTCACGTCCGTCTGTCTCACGGGCGATTTAGTCGGCACGCACGTCGAAAGTGGCGCGTTCGTCTACGGTGCCATGAGTTTTACCGACAAGATCTCGAACGGACTGGCCATCCTCTGTATTCAAAACACGCGGGAGCAGTGGCAAGACGTGCCGCTGGAAGATGGCGCGTTCTTACGACAAGTCTACTGCATCTTACCGTCCGTCGCGGCGCTCCTTGGGCTCTGCACGATCCTGTTCATGCGAGAAAAAGGTCTGGACCGCTTGCCACGTAAAGTTACCAGTGCTTTCAGCACTGGCTCGGACGATCTCGAGACGCTGCAGGCGGCAAGTGGCACGTCCCCACGCTATGGCGCGGTCTAGCTTTAGAGATAAGATAGAGAGAGATGAATCTATAAAAAAGTGTTTTTTTTGCTTTTGCTTTTCTAAGAATACACTCCACCCGCCTTCCTTTTCTGACCATGTGGTCGTCGCGGCGTCCTACCTCGAAAGCCATTCACGAATGCTTGCCCGAGCGTCCTCGTTGTCCATCCGGAATGGACTCGGCGCCAACGACCCGCGCACGGCAAGCGACGAGCTCGCATGGGATCGGTCCAGGGCCTCGCACGTCCTCGTGTTCGCGTTGCCGTCGTGGCTGCCACTCCAGCGTGTCACAGTCGTTCCAAAAAGCACTTTTCTCATTGCCACCAACAACCTTTGGTGGACAATACGACGCAAACACCCCCGTGCCACCTCTGGAAAAGCAAAACGCTACCTGCCGCAAGAAACGCAACCTGAAACTGCATTTATCTCTTGATGAGTGGGACTAAGGGACGCTCCCAGTTGCAGTGGTCGTCGATCACGAGCCAGCGACTCGACCACGTTGCACGTCGAGCGTCACCGTGAGCATGACGGCACCGGAACCAGTGGAGTTTCATGTCGTGGCGCAGGACTGGCCCGACGAGCTGGGACAGCGAACCAAGTGCGTCAAACCCCTTGGAAAAGGGGTAGGCGGGACCGTGTACTTGTCGCTCTACTTGCCAACGTTCAAATTAGTGGCTGTGAAAGAGATTACCATCTATGAGCCACATGATCGACATCTCGTCAAGCGAGAGCTCGATGCTCTTAAAACCTCGCGCCAATTGAGTACGACAGGCGCGACCAGAAAACAGAGGCGGTGAACCCGTCCGAGAGGCACAAACCGCCATTGCTGCCGGAATTCACACCTCAGTATGCTCTTTGTCCCTATCTTGTCACGTTCTATGGCGCTTTTCTCAAGCCAGTGAAAGGCGTGGTGTCCGTTGTCACGGAATTTATGGACCGTGGCAGCGTTCAAGACCTTTTGGATGCAAACGTGAACGTCTCGGAAGCGATTCTACGTCAACGCTGTGTTCTGCTGCATTAGTGCCCTCGATCATATGCACAGTCAACGGTACGTGGAAGCACGACGTACGTCAGTCACACACACAACTTGCTAACTCTCTTCACGTCACAGCATGGTGCATCGTGATATCAAACCGGCAAATATTCTGATGAATCGACAGGGTGATTTTAAGGTAACCCCCGCGCTGCCGTCTTTCGTTCGTTGCGCAGGATCAAAACTCATGTAGTGCTCTTTCAGGTGGAAGACTTTGGATTAGCAGGAACATTAGCTAAGTCGACGTCGTTTTTCTCGGATTTCACGGGAACGATCATGTATATGGCCCCGGAACGCATTTCCGGGGCACCCTACACGTGCGTGAGTGACGTGTGGTCCTTAGGAATCACATTATTTGCGCTTGCGACGGGAGTTTACCCCTTTGCCGTCAACGATGGATTCTTTGGCCTCGAAGCAGCGATATGCCACGATAATTTACCCCCCCCCTCCCCACTCGCTTCAGTCCAGTCTGCCGTGACTTGATCCAGCGACTGCTTATACGTGACCCAGCTCGTCGATGCACTGCGAAACAAGCTCTCAGCCATCTGTTTATCAGCCGATACGCGACAAGCCGTGCGTGTCAAACCTTTGCGCAAACATGGCACCGTTTGCCACTCCAGCGTGCCATTGATGGCGACGCTACGAAAGCAATTGTCGAGTTAAGTGTCGAGTATTCGTACCGATATCCACAAATGGTGACGCTACCGCCCGAATTCACTGGCCATGCCATGGGAGCCGACGAGACGAATTCCACCCGTGAACACAAGCCCTCGCGATGGCAACGCGTGGATGAAACGGTGCGGCACGTCCGCAGCCCCCCGTAAGAAAGCAACCAGTACCTTGGAGCGACTTGCAGATGACTGTGGCGTGTCATGGCACGATCTCCGGCAAGAGGTCAACGCGAATAGACTCGAGGAGTCGCGACAGGATGAATACAAGCGGTGACGAAGGTGACCGACGAGACCATCATGGCGTGAAGAGTAAGAAGTGAAGTGAATGATGTGGTCCACATGTAGAATCTAACTGGCTGAAATGGAATCTGGGTCTACATCTATTGGTTGAAAGTGTGCCTTTTTCGATCCTCTAGTAAGCGTCACTAGGGCGGTATGTTATGTAGTACACATCCACACATGTACCGTATTCCTGGTACAATCCTAGTACTTGACTTTACTACCTATGGGTAAAAAGACCGGCGTCAAGCGAAGTAGGTCCCAACTATGGCTTCGTCTTGGTGCTTTTGCTTCCATTATGATTACGATGGTATCTTTACTCGCGCTTCTACCTCTGCAGCAGTATTTGGTATCCATTGGAACGTGGGTGAGAAACCATTTCCTTCTTGGCACAGTCGGGTTTATTCTCGTCTTCTGGGTGGCCGTGCCACTCTGTCTCCCCGCCACGCCTTTAGAAATGATGGCAGGCTGGCTCTTTGGCGTCTCGTATGGTGTCGTGGTCATTACCGTGGGAAAAACGGGGGGCTCGACATTGACGTTTCTCTTGGGACGCTCCATGGGGAAAGCACTGATTGGCGGCTACCTTCGTACCAAGTCTTCGACGTTTCGAGCTTTCGCTGACGTCCTGAATAGCTCGAGTTGGAAGCCTGTGATACTGTATCAACTGTCCAGTATCCCGAATCTGGTGAAAATTTACAGTTTAGCTGTCACGCAAGTATCCGTGATGCGCTTTGCTATTTCTTCGGCAGTAGGAAATATTCCACACGCCATCTTATGCTCCTATATTGGCGATCAGGTAACGGATATCGCCGCGATTTTCACGGGTGAGACCAAGATCACCACGAGTCGCATGATGATGCTTATCACTAGCATTTCGCTCACGCTACTAGCTCTGGCGTTTCTAGTGGTGTACACAAAACGACAGTTGCTCGAGCTACAAAAGCACCAGCGCCGCAGCAGTAGTGAAGAAGAAGACCGCTTGCTCTCGATTGAAGTAGATGGTGCCACTCCGACAAATTCTGTCTATCCATCAACATCCGTTGGAGATGAACAACTACCAGCTCTTGCGTTGTACAAAAGTGACACGCAGCAATTAAGTACAAGAACAAAGTGATTTATCCTACGTATTTTGTGGTTTGTGTCGTCTTATTATTACACTTTTAGCGTATCTATGTGGTGATAGGGATCGGCGGACTCCTATGGTGTCGATTTTTATTTAGCTTAAAAATCTCCCGAGTATACTATTTTCTTGCCTATGCGTTCGACATATGTTAAGATAGAGGTGAGTGAGTCCCTCGACATTATGGAAGTGCTTCATGCAATGTAGTCTTTCGAAGCGGGATCCTCTTGGGATTTATTCATTGGCCAGCCAGATTAGGTGGAAATTCTATAAGGCTCAACTTCGCGACGTTCCCGATGCTCTGTATAAGTTTGTTATGTCCGCTAAGGTTGACTAGCCCAGGAGGATCATCCCGGGTCCGAGACCCCACCTGGTTGGTGTAACGTGACCAAGTCAACCAGTAGTATGATGACCACGCTCTTTTGTGGCTCACTTGTATGCTACGCTGCGATGTTCGCGACCTCCGTGTCTGTCCAGCGTCGTTCCCTAGGTAGTAGGCAATAATACCAAGGGCAGAATCGTCGCTTTTTCTATCCAAACATTTTAAATAGAGACCCTATCACAGGATACTCCAGCTTTCGCTCAAGCTGGAAGCCACTACTTTAGATTTCAAGTGGCGAATGTGCCTCAATTCGTTACGTAACATCTCGACAAGCACGAGGGGGCGTATTAGATGCGATTTTATGGACGCAAGTTCGTGGCTGGCAGTGACGACGATCACGCAGAGCAAAGCGACGACAACGCATAAAGATTTGATATGTCGTTGATTACTGCTGCATGAAACGTATGAGTGATGTACACTACACTACTTAGGTCACATAACGTTCTATCGTGTGGTACATCCACTTTGATAACTCCGAAATTACACACATATAAGAAAACGCAGAGGTTTAGAGCTGCGACGGTAGATTTTGGTGCTGGATGGACTTTGACGCGACACTCGAGCGTCTCAATGCGCTGAAGCTACAGGATCAACGCTCGTTTACGACCAACCAGATGCTTGCGAATCAACACGCGCAACAGACGGAGCGGCTTCATCACGAAGTACGAAAACTTCAGGAAGAAAATGAACGCCGAGTGTCGGAACAGGAGCGACAACTGCAGCTCTGGCAGCAAGAAATGCGAGAAATGCAAACGCGACTCGAGGCATCCGAGCAACAAAATCGTCTATTGAAGGCAGCGCTGGTCGAAGTGAACACGTACCGACATCAGGCTGAGACCCAGCAGCTCGTGATTGAGGAACTCCAGACACAAGTCAAGCAGCTCCGGATTACGAACTATAGACTGCAATTTGTCGTGCAGCAGACGGATGGACGAAATCAAGGCTCGTTCTTACCTCCCCCACCACCTGACATCTTTTAAACAACCGAAAATAATTGTAATATGTAGAATCAATTCTCAACATTGCTGTTGTATGCGGTGCGATGATGGTCTTGGACTATATAACTTGTGCGCTATTCTGTTAGATACAGACGTAGCAACATGTAATCAGCACAAATGTATACTAACCGAAAGGATATAGAGATGGAGGAGCTTGAAGCTTGTTCAGACGATCGAGAGACTGTTTCCTTCAGCTTAATCATTCGTGTCTCTAACCTCATCTTCCAATGCCCTGAGTCTCTCTACTTCTGCATCCGAGCAGTACTCATTTCATATCGACCCTATCGTAGCAACGGTATCATTTTTAGATTTACAATTTACGACTGCCCCATATCTTGCACTGTTCTGCCTAATTTTCGTAATATCCTTATGCTGAGTTAGAGCCATGTGCATTGATCTTCCAGCCAGACTTACGCTGATTCGGTAGCCATCGTCGCCCATCACGGTTATCCTGACGTAGCACGACTTTCGTCCTGAATAGTAATATACAACATTTATGTTCATATGCTATCTATATAATAGTATGGATTCGGGAAAAATATGACATTGATACAAGTTTCAACGTTACATGTACCGGTAATGGCTGTAGTACTAATTGCTACATTTTTGTCACTCACACAAGTAAATTAATTGTAACGGATGATGCTAGTCTATGGACTACGTCGTCCATCCTTACAGCGCCAAGTACTGCTCCAAAGCTCTTGCAATGATTTTGCGCACTTGACCCGTTTCTTCCGTTCCACGTACAGTATTCGTTTTTTTCAAAATACTAATATTAGATCCATCGAGTGAGGATCTCTCTAAACCCAAAATTTCAATGTCTCCAGTCTGCCACCCACGAAACAGGACGAGACAGAAGAATCGAGCAATACAAAGATATGGAACAGCATTTTGGCCAATCATCCAGAACAGCACGAGAAACAAGGAGGTGACCTGCTGTATGAATATCCTCAAAAGGTGCAGAGTTTTCCATGCTACAGAGCAAGAAAAATGCATCAAAAATATACTTTAAAAAATTGTTTTTTCGTAGAGCTATTTTGGGTTCATGTCGGCTGGATCGCTCGCTCATGTACGCAGTAGCCACCCTCTTGTCCATGTATCACACAGACGAGTTCACTTCGTTTATGACCATGTGTAGATTGCGTTTTGGTCCTGGCTGAAAGGATATACACAAAGTCTGGTGGAGAGTACGTGATGGAAAAAAAAGTGTTTTTTTTTCTTTCAACGTCTCTTTTTTTCTTGCTTTCGATAGTGCACCCCGTGCTCGGCCAGCCCACCTTGTTTTCATTCATGACGGATGAACTCGGGTCCTCTCTTGGTTTCGGGACGAGTATTCTACTCGCGGGGTTGATTGGATTCCGTGCTAGCGTACGTCCTGTCGTCAAAATCAAGGCGTGAAATGACGTGTGTGTGTGGCTCACGCGTGTTGGTTGTTCTCAGCGCACCGTCGCTCGCATCTCGATCGTCGCGGGCGGAAAGAAACTGCGCTTCACGACGCATAAATTCTTCGGCGTCGGTCTTTCATACGTGATGCTTTCTACCCACGCTGCTCTCTCTAAGAAAAGTGTTTTTTTTCATCTTGTTTTTTTCAGGATCTCAGTACGCCACGTGACGTTCCCATCGCGTACGTCTCGGCGCATCCAGATACGACGAAACACATCATTCTAAAGCTCGCGCACACGCGCGGCTTTTATCTGGTCGATACGCGAGGCACGTTCTTTAACCGCGACAAACTCGAGCGCCTGATCACGTTCCGGACAAACTTTGTACGTAGACGCTGTGAAACTTTGTACGCATCGCGACGCTCTCTCGCTCTCTCGAAAATCTAACACGCCCATGTTCATCTTTTGACAGCAAGAGCACAAGAGCATGATGGAAAACAAGACGATGGCGCACGTCCGGACCGATTTGCCGCGCGTGGATCTCAAGGCGGAACAAGCGCAGACGGAGACGAACGTTGCGCGTCGAGGGCCGAGGAAAAAGCAAAAGTACTGGAGGAAAAAGAGCAAGAAGCAGTAGAAAAAGATAGGAACGTTTTGGCAATCAACGCGACCGCACCCGAAACTCCTCCCTCACACCGTGTTTTATGCATCCAGTGACGCTTGAGCAGGCAGTAGGTACGAGATCTTATCGTTTCTGTGCCTTTGTGGATCAGGGCGATGGGATCAAGTCGCGATCGAGCGTGTCGAAACACAAGCGTCGACTCGTAGACGCTCTTGACCTTGTTGGACACTTGCAACGCAGACGAGATGCAGCAAGACGACGAGCGTCGACACGGCAAATGCCTCGAGGAAAAGGCCTCTCCTACTTTACCCGAGTAGAAGCTTGTCATGGTGAGCTAACAATCTAAGTGAGGGGGTGTAGCGAGAAACAGAAAGCGTTGAAAGTTTGTCGAGCTACGCGTGTGTGCAAGCTGCATATAAATTTCAAGTTGTGCGCGATCATTGTGGCCATTTTTGCATTTATGCATTTTTAGTACTTTGGAATTTTATCTTTATATTAAGTTTTAGGTTGGGTTCTTAGGTACGCATTTTATAATTGAGTATATATTTGGGAAAATTTCATGCATGCCCTCGCTTTTCGCGGAAATAACATGCATGCCCCTGATTTTATGAAAATAACATCCATGCCCCTGTCAGCTTGTCGGCCAATCAAATCAAAAAAACAAAATACAAAATTTTCGCCATTAGCTGTTCTGACTTTACATCGCGTGATTTGCTCCATAGGTCGTAGCAGAGGTCGCGTTGATCGTGTATTCGAACGCTTCTGCGACTGGATTGACTGGATACTGGTAAAAAACGAGGTCCAGAACGGAGCTCGGGCTGGTTGGGGCGAGAGTAGGATCGTCAACCTAAACAGCGGGCTCATTTGGTGGGGCGTATGACTTTGCGTTGACTTGTTGAATGCATTTTCCTTATGACTGGGCCACTTTGCCTTGATTTCCGAGATAAACTTCTTTAACGGTGTTTTCGTGACACAATGTTTCGTCTGCGTCTATACTTGCTGGCGCGCCTGGGTGATGTCGGTCTTGGTCACCTTCCCATCCATTACCGAGGTAGGTTTCAGTCTCGGGGCTACCTACGTGTTTTTGGCTCAGCTCTTGTATAGGTAGCAGGGATTATGAACACCTGCTTCCTTTTGAGATTCCCTCTTCAGTATTCTAATGTTAACATCTGTAATACCAACAAGTTATTGTATTTTATCATCACCTATAAAAGGCACTCAAACCACTTCAAGGGTTTCTTTGAGTCAATATGATATACTTCCTGCTTAAGCAGCACGGTGAGTGGTCGTCAATCTCGTCTCCAAAGTAGTCAATCGGGTCGTGATCAGTTAAAGCATAATCTTCAAACGATTTCAAGCCAGAAACAAACACACATGCTCGCTGGGCACCCTTGCAGCCACAACCTGCTTCATCCGACACAAGATCCCAAATTTTGTCGAAAAATTCGGCTTTTTCGGTGCGTAAAGCACGATGACCCCACTCTGTGAACGACCGATTTGTGGTGGAGTCAAGCTCGAAATCAAATACATTTGTATCGACAACCTGACCACCACCATCGTGCCCAGCCTTCCAACTTACAGGGGGGGTACCCCGCGGACCTCCATTCGAAATATGGTCCGATCGTCCGCTGCTGGCAGACGACCGGTCATCATCCAAAGACACTTGGTCCGATTCACTTAAGTTCATCTCACCTTGTGTACCCGATGGAATGGGCTAGTTACACACTCGGTGGATCGGGATCGCAGATCGATCTGATTCTGTCTTGAATATCGGAGACCGTGCTGGCTAGGTGTACCTGGGGCGGAACTCTTCACCCCAGGTACGTACAGACCAGAAA
>CM047583.1:2184826-2214118 GCA_026184515.1 Peronosclerospora sorghi | reverse complement strand
ACATCCGCGACGCCGGCGCCTTCGGTTCTCCCCGGGACATCCGGGCTTCACAAGTACGCCTTATTGAAGAACATGGCGGTTGATACCAGCTCCCTTCCGCCGCGGACGTTTGAAATCACTTTGCCGTGGTCATCGGGGCAAATCGGCTGTTTGCGCCGGTCTACCCTGACCAAACAGCTTCTGGCCCGGTCTTTCTCTCGCCCGGACCTCTGGCTTTTTCCACCGGCCAAGAAAACCCCTGCCTCGTCTGCATGGAGGTCGGACTTGATTACGTCGGCGCAGATCTCCCGCCTATACGGCGATGAACCATGGACAATTTTCGAACACCCCAAGATAGGACTTTTGTTCCGCTTGACTCCGTGGATCGGCACTTTGCTAGGCTGGGTGAAGAATTTCAACAAGATCCACGGCCAAGCAATTTGGGAAGCGTACCACTACTTGATGCTTACCCCCGACCGGGTGCGACAAGATCCGGGCCTGGCGACGTTCCAGAGCAAGCGCAAGCGACGTCGGATTCGGGCGGGCTAGGCTTGGCAGGCCCTGTGCCAGTACATTTTGGACGGGATGCGAGCCCGCGAGTGTGACGTCGACGTGTTCTTGTACCCGGTGTTCTTCCACATGCCAAGGCGTCGCGTTGAGAAGACCAGACTGCTGGCCGACGACGGCAAATGGTGCCCCGGTCTTGATTGCGCTGAGCCGGTCGCGGAACTCAAGGATGCTTTGGTCCAGCTTGACCGGAATGACCCCTGGCGTAACCAGTTTCAGGATCAAGTGGAACATCATCCGTCGATGGTCATCGGCCGTCTGTGTGGAGATAGCAAGTGAAGTCGTAGGTAGTCGACCAGATAACTCGTAATACATGTCATCATTTCTTTTCGTATGTCTGATCATCAAATCACTTGAACTAATTTCACCACTTTTTCAGAGTTGCACCAAACACGTTATCGTAAACAGTTCCACTCCCATCACTAAAAATAGTCATCACATTCGTCATTCCTCTACTCCAATTCGTCACAGTTCATCACAATTTCACATCAACTCCGGACCTTCCACATCTTCACACCGGTCTAGACCGCCTTATGCTACTGCATGTCTTGGTCTTGGTCTTCATGAGTCTGCATCACTGCGAAGCGATTACGACTGACTCGTTCTCGTTCGAGTTCTCATAGAAGAGCCCCACAATTCAGGTCGATTTCGTCGAACCAAGTTGATTCATCATGGTCCTTCCATCGGACCAGGTACTCTCGGTGAGTCCGATGAACCTGGTATTCTTGGTCGACCGAACATCTAAGACCTTCTCCACTTCAAACTCGTCTTCCTCTAATGGTCGTTCTCAACTGTCCTCCGGCAGTAACGCTTCATCGATCTTTTTTCTTCGTCTACCAGACAGGGAGTTTTGGGTCGATCAGGAAATCCTCGGACCAGCTTCAACTTGGACACATACACGATCGGGAAGACCTTGTAATCTGTACCAGTTGTTACTAGACGGGCAGCGTGCTCACCGATCTGCTCGGCAACACGGAAAGGGCCGTGCCACATGTGAGCCAGCTTTTTCGCATAGCCCTCTTTCACTCGGTCTAGGTATAGCCATACCCTCGCCCCTGGTTCTATACCGTGGGGTCGGACCTGGTCATTGGTCCGGTCTGCCCGGTCTTGTGTGGCCTGACGCAGCTTTTCGTTGACGACTTCTTTTGCATGCTGGTAGTGTTTCTGGACCTGCATGCGCCAGCGTCGAGCATCTCGATCGCGTGTCCGGGTGCAACAGATAGGTATCGCAGCTTCCAGTGTCGACCGAGGGTCCCATCCATATGTCAGATAAAAAGGCGTTTCTCCTCGGACCCGATCGGTCGACGAGTTGAGTGCAAACACCAGCCTTTCTGCATACTCGTACCAATCTCGCTGGTCTGGGTCATCAACGTACATCTTGATCGCCCTCGTTATGGTCTGCACCATGCGTTCCTCCGATCCATTTGCTTGCGGATGATATGCCATCGTCGCACTCTGTTTCTGGCCCAACATGTTATTGAACGACCGGAACACCTCGGCCATAAAACCGGGTTCCCGATCGTGCCTGATGACCTCGCTGGCGCGGAATCTTCGGAACACACATTCTTCGTAGCTCTGGGCGATCTGCTCCTCAGACCTAGATGCACTTGCCTTCGCAATAACTAGACCAGTGAACATGTCTACCCAGATCAGCAGCTCAGTGTTGCCGCGCGTCGATCTAGGCAGTGACGGTATGTGGTCCATCGCTATGACCTGGAAAGGGTAGGTAGCTTCGATATTTCCGGGCGATCGCCCCTTGATTACCGGTCTACCCTTTCCGTTCTCGCAATCCGTGCAACAGCCCACATATTTCTGCACACTGCGGAAAAGACCTCTCCAGTGGAAGTGGTACCTGATCTTGTGATAGGTCCTGCATATGCCCTGATGTCCCCCTTCTAGACTCACGTGATAGTGATGAAGGACATCCGGCTGCAGCAACTCGGGGATCACTAATTTCTCCAATCGGTCCCGGTCTGCACTGTCTTGGTCGGCATCGCGGCAGTAATACAATAATCCATTATCATCCACTTCGTAGCTATCCGAGATCTTGATGCACTCTTTAGCTTGATCTTTTGTCAACTTGGACAGTTCACCACTCAGGTAGGTCTTCAGGTTCATAATCCATTCTTCTTCGTCCTGCGCCTTGAGGATCCGTTCCATCCTTAACTGTTGCACTGCGTATTCGTTCAAACTTTCCTTCAGGAACGGTCGGCGAGACTTCTGAGCTTTCGATCTAGTCGCGACCATCACATGCACCTGGACTGGGGAGTTCTTGGGTTCGATCACCTCTGGGAGCCTGTTTATATTCACCAATTCATCCAGAACGGCCTTCTCGGTGATCGTAGCCCCGGTCTGGTCTTGCATGGCCTTGGTCGCGAGGTAGTCGGCGCTTCTGTTCCAGTCCCGTTTCACGTGCAATAGCTCGTGGTTGGGGTGGTCCTTCAATGCCTTCATTACTCGATCATTTAGCGTCCGTAGTCGTGGAGCCTTGCAGTCGATCTCTCCGGTGATCTGCCTGATCACTAGGTTGGAGTCACCACATATGATGACTCGCCCCTTCTCTTGCGACGACAGCAGGTCCAGACATAGAAGTAAACCTCGGTACTCCGCCTCGTTAACAGTAACATCCGGCGTGAATTCGGCAGCGGCTGCAACTATAGACCATTGTGGCAACTTCCACAATATGGTACTATATGCGCCTACCTTCTTCTTCACGCTTGCCGATCCGTCAAAAATTAAGACCAAGAGCTCTTCATCATGGTCGACGGTCGGTGGCGGTCTCGAAACTGACTGCAGAGGTTGCTTCCTCGGGGCAATCGCTATCAATGCCTCGTCCTCTTTAGACCGAGGGGTGATACTGGCAGCTAATGTGCCCAATATCTCTTCCTCGCCCCCGGTGCACTTAACGACCTCGAGGGTCCACGGCGACAAGACCGCCGACCATCTGCCTAGACGTCCGTCCATCCCATTGGCTGATAATAGCCAGGCCAAAGTAGACCGTCTTGACAGGACCTTTATAGGTCGGCCGACCAGCAGGTTGTAACACACATCCAGAATTCGTAGCAACGCCAGAACTTCTTTCTCGACAATTGCATAGTTCACTTCATTTGGTTTTAGCGTCCGGCTTGTAAACGTGACTGGATGATACAAACCATCGTGATCTTGCGCTAAAGTGGCCGAGATAGCCCACTTACTGGCATATACTGTAACGGGGTTACATTCGGGTAACACTGAGTGTTGGTGTACATGAGTACACCACGGTTGAGGTCAGTATTGGCCGGGTTGAAAGGTTTCGAACCTTTGATTATTTTAACCAATCAGGGCATGGGCCCTTGGTGTGGTGGTGTGTCAGCCATCCACGTGTCAGTACACAGGTGTGTACACTACATTTAGCTAGGTACGAATTAGGAATATTCTAATTAGTACTACATATAGTTTATATTAGTTTAAATTAATTTAGGCTAATTACATGTTAAATATATTCAGTTTACATTTCACTCTATCTTACAGACGCACGACCTCAACCGGTCGTGCGTGTAGTGAGTGCCGTAGCGTAAGGGGGTCCCTCCCCTTAGATACACCCTTAGTAAGGGAGCCTTGCCGTTAAGGCACTAGCAAAGGCTACAGTAAACTAACCCGGGAATCTTGGCCCCGAGTAGAAGAGCTCTCTCATACTAAGCCCTTAACAAGGGCGTATCGGCTAAGTAGCGGCGAACGCCGCTTTAAGGAAAGTCTTCCTCTGTGCGCTAGCCGCACCGTGCGTATACGCACCGGCTACATCTGGTAGCACTTGTAGTCAATCCAACACCTGTGTTGGTAGACTGGGCATCCTCTGCAAAGGATGAATCAGGACGATTGGGATAGTTTGACCCTCGTCCAGCAGGAAGCCTTTAAAAGGCTGTTACCCTTAACGGGGGAAGAAGGTATGAAGCTCCTAGTGGAGCAGGGCCTTGAGGCCGTAATGACAAGGGTGAATGCCCTCATCGCTCATGAGGCGAGTTGCGGTGGAGGTCATCCCACGGGGGTGCACCCTCTATTATCGTTTAAGATAAAGGAGTTCACCGGAGAGAAGGGTGACAACAATTAATGTTTGGTTGCGAGAGGTCGAAACGGCCTTCGCCTCAGCGAATGTGGTCGATGATCACTTGCAAGTGGGAATTGCACTGACCCATATTACGGGCAAAGCCCGTACATGGGCGTTTACGTATCCGGATTCGGTCACGAACGTGTTCCCAACCTGGGAAGTCCTTAAGCAGAAGCTTATGGACATGTACGCAACGCCTGATCTGGTTTTCCAGAATCAACTGGCGTTCCTGAGGTGACGTCAAGGCACTAAGGACCTGGAGATTTATATCCAGGAGCTTAAGACCCTGTTTGCAGGGATGTACGCGAAAGCGTATTCGGACGATGTGTCCATCCCCGTCTTCATGGGAGGCCTGAGAGAAGGGCCAGCACGTTCGGAATTGTTCCGATGCCGACCCGAATCCCTGGAAGAGGCATTCAACATTGCGTTCAACGCCGAGAGGAACTTCCGTTCCTCTAAGGTGGGTCCCGAACCCATGGACCTGAGTCAGGTCGAAGCGGAGGAGAAACTCCCGTTAAGAGTCATTCTGACTCTTTTTCACAGAGCTTCGAGGCAGAGCTCTTGGCTATGTTGCAGCGGCGTGGGCCGCTGAGATGCTTCCTGTGTGGGAGCATGGATCATCTGAGGAACAGATGTCCGAAAAATCCCCAGCGAGACACTCGCTACAAGGGACCAAGGGTGGGGAAAAAGCCCTTGTCCAAGCCGTCGGGAAACGACGGCTCCCAGTAGGTGCGGGGCGCCCTACTGGGGGACCCCTCAGTGCTGTTAAGCCCCAGGGTAGGGGACGACAGCACAAATCCCCGAGGGAAACGGTGCTTTCTAGCACCGAGTTGGTGTACCAGCCAGGTTTGCTGGTAGTCCTTGCGGACGTGAAAGGCTTTGATAAGCCTTGGAGAGTCTTGATAGACTCTGGAGCGTCTGACAATTATGTCAGACGGTCTTCTGTTGTGAAGAGTCGGCTTTATGCCGAGGCCCTAGAGGCACGTTCTCGTGACGTTGTCACGGTCCGTATAGCGACGGGCGTACAGGTTTCTGTACCCAAGGTCTCGATTGACCTTTAGCTGAAGTTGGCAGATTTCGATAGCTCAGAACGTTGCCTAGTCCTGGATTTGGACTCGAGGTATGACCTCATTCTGGGCATGAAGTTGCTGGAACGCCACAAGCCATGTATAGACTGGAAGTCTAAGTCCATTGGCTCAACGCACCCGCGGTCGGGTGAAGCATTGGCGAGTCATGAACCCACCTTTGCTCTATCGCAAAAGCGATTCTGACATGAGATGCCAGAGATTGGGATGTCTGAAATGATCATTCCCAATGGCGTTAAAGAAATAGTTCCTTAACGAGGGGGATTCGGCGGTTAATCCCCACGCCGTGAATGGCGAGACTGGTGAGTTACCAGTGGCAGAGGTGGATTCCTCTGAGGTAACTCCAGTGGTAGGGGTAGAGACCCCTGTGGTTAAGCGCGAAGCGCTTCCAAGCGAAGAGACTCGTAGTTTGTCTCTTTCGCACGTCGGAAATGATTCCGACTACGCCTTATTAGGTGAGACCGGCGAGTCACCGGTGGTAGAGGTAGAGACCTCTGTGGATAGGCGCGAGGCGCTTCCAATAGATGGGGCAATTGACTCCCCCCATCTGGGTCTCGGGATGAGTCCCAAGGACAGTAGTCAGCAGTCCTACAGGATGCTGAATAGTGTGACAGGTGTTGTCACAGAAGGCGTAAGCCTGGAACGGTTGCCTGGGGTAGGCGAACTGTTGTCGTTGGAGGAGATGTCCTTCAACGAGTTTGAGACTGCTTTGAAATCAGATGAAATCGACGAGGTTGTCGTACTATGTCCGGAAGAGGAGTTGAACTTCTCATCCACGATGGACGAGTTAGTTTTGGTGAAAACCAAACAGGCATTGAATGCCCGAAGCGGTCTCAAGATCCTCGCGGATCCTGAGGACCCTTACCATTCCTTACTAAAGGAATTTGGAGATGTCATTAGTGACAACCCGCCGATGGGGTTACCACCGGATCGGGGAGTCCGACATGAAATCGATTTGTTTCCTGGAACCAAATACTGCGTCACTAGGCAGTGGCCTCTCCCCAAGGAGCAATGCGACGTCATCGACGCATTCTTCAAGGGGAAAGAATAGCAGGGATGGTACGGGAGAGCAAGTCTCCCCACTCATCTCCCACCTTTTGTGTTCGTAAACCGAACGGAAAGTGGCGCATTGTGCATGCGTATAACAAGCTGATCACAGCTACTGTACCCATGCAGACTCCGATTCCTCGGAAGGATGTCCTCCAGAACAATATGGCGGGCTGTACTGTATACAGTGCATTAGATCTGGTGGACGGGTATTATCAGGTGCTCATGCGAGCGTCCGATATTCCGCTTACAGCGGTCAGCACGCCTAGCGGCATGCTGTGGGAGTGGCTTGTTATGCCACAAGAAGGGATTTCAAATGCACCAGCGATTTTTAATCGCTTGGTGACTCAACTCTTCCGCCCTAATAGAAAGTACGCTCAGACGTACTTCGACGATATATTCGTTCATAGTCGTGCGAAAAGTGACTAGTCTGATGTTCAGACGCACCTAATACACCTTCGAGCTGTGCTCGAGTGTATGCGAGAGCATAAGTTATATGATAACGCATCCAAATGTATTTTTGGTGCTGAGGAAATACGTTTCCTCGGATGCTTCATCGGTAATGATGGAGTGCGGGCGGATCCCGCGAAGGTGAAAGCCATTGTGGAGTGGGCTTCGCCTGTAAATCTTAGAGATTTACGGAAGTGGCTTGGATTAGCCAACTATCTCCACAAGTACAGCGAGAACTACGCTGAAATGGCGAAGCCATTGACCGACCTTCTTAAGAAGGATGTTGATTGGTGTTGGGAAACCAAAAACCAAAACGCTTTTGAAGCGGTTAAGGGGAGCTTGTTAAAAGCTCCCGTTCTTGTTCTTCCAGACCCTGGGAAACCATTTAGTGTCGTCTGCGACGCCTCCGATTTCGCAATCGGATGTGTTTTGTTACAAGCAGACGATGCAGGAAGGGACACGTGATTGCGTTTGAGTCGAGGCAGCTTAAAGCTGCAGAACGGAATTATCCCGTTCATGACAAGGAGCTACTTGCAATGAAGTATGCTCTTGTCAAATTTAGGGTTCACCTACTAGGCTCAAAGCCGTTCGTGGTTTATACTGACCACGCGTCCTTACGGACAGCGACAAAGTCGCCTCATCTCTCGCAACGGATGGCCCGTTGGCTCTCCTTCTTTGCGAAGTACAACTTTGAGGTTAAGTATAAACCTGGCAAGCAAAACGTGCTTGCAGACGCGTTGTCGCGTCGTCCCGATTACGAGCTCGCTCACGCGACATTCGTCACCACGTCTGTGGTGGATATCATACGCCAGGCGTATGATAAAGACCCACAATGTGCGGCGCTTATCCGCGCGTTAGGTGAAAAGGGTCTTGGCTTGTCTGAGCCAACCCTGTCAAGTCGAGCTAGAGCTCGTTTACACCGTTACAGGTACTGTGACGGTCTGCTATTTTATAGCACGAGCGCGGAGGACACTCCGCGGGTGGTAGTTCCTCATGATAAGGAACTGAAGTATAGAGTCCTCTTTGAGGCACATGACACCCCTACCGGGTCATTTAGGTCGGGATAAGACCTACAGCGCTTTAATTGCTTTCTATTGGTGGCCCAATATGTATAAGTGAGTCGGTGCGTATATACGCACCTGTGAGACGTGTCAGAGGGTCAAACCCTCTGCAAGTCCAGATGCGCCTTTGGCGAGCTTATCGGTTCCAACGGAGTGTTGGAAATCCATTAGCATGGATTTTATCTTCGGTTTTCCGAAGGATAAGGCCGGGAACACCGGCATATTGGTCTTTGTAGACCGTTTGAGCAAGATGTCTCACCTGGCGGCGGTGCCAGAGTCCATAGATAGACAAGGAACAGCAAAAGTGTTCCTAGACCGTGTCTTTAGACAGCATGGTCTACCCGATTCCGTTGTGTCGGATCGGGATCCCCGTTTTACGGGACAATTCTGGGGAGCGTTTTTTAAGTTGCTAGGCACCAATCTCCTCATGTCCACTGCGGATCATCCGCAGACGGACGGTCAGACGGAACGGGATAATCGCGTTGTGGAGGATATTCTCCGGAGTTTATGTCCGGATTCTCCAAAGAGTTGGAGTGAGATGCTCCCGATGGTTGAATTTGCTATCAACAATTCGGTACATGAATCTACGGGGCTTACCCCGTTTTACGTGAGCGGATTGGTGAATCCGAGGGTTCCGTTAACGCCACGTGTGTGTGGCCCAGGGCTTGAGGGGGGAGGATTCCCCGATGTCAGCCCTGTATCCGTGCGAAAGCACATCGATAAGTTTTTATCGACGCGTCTTAGTGTCTTACGACACGTCTGCGATGCCATGGCGGAAAGCCAAGACAAGCAGAAGGAGTAAGCTGACCGAAAGGGGCGGCGAAACAAAAAGGTATACAAAGTAGGAGAAAGTGTTTTATTAAACGCTAAAAATCTTCCTATACATGCAGTTTCCAACGTGTTGCGGAATAAACTTCGCCCCAGGTTTGTGGGCCCCTTTAAGGTGTTATCCCGAAAGGGCTTGTCGTACACCTTAGACATCCCGAAGGCGATGCGTACGCATCCAACCTTTTATGTGGGTATGCTTAAGCCATACCAGAACCCGGAGGCGGGTCCCCTCTCGGAGGAGGGTGAGAAACCGGATAGCCGAAAGGCGCAACAGGTCGGAACATCTCCGACAGGGTTGATATACGACCCTGAAGCTCCGCAACGAGAGTCTCGAGAGATGCAAGCCGCTCCTCGATGCGTTCATTCGTACTCCCCTCGTTGCGGAGTTCCTCCTGAGCATCTTGGATGCGAAGGCTGTGCCGATCACAGCGCTCGTGGAAGTCACGCCGCAATAGCGCGACCCCCTCCTCCAGTGCTCGATACGGAGGGTACGCCACATTATCATGTGGAACGCCTGATGGCACGAAGCCATCACCGGGGTGAGACCCAGTACCTGGTGAAGTGGAAAGGGTATCCACATTCCCAGAACTCGTGGGAGTACGAGACTCCCCTGCGGCAGGATTGCCGTGACGTCGTTGAAGCTTTCGAGCGGGAGAATCACACTGAGAGTCAACGACCAAAGGGGCTGAAGAAGCCCCTTCACTCCCAATAGCTGGGAGCTCTCCGGAGGCAGATGCTGTGCTTGCATTGCTCTCCGGCACCACATCGAGAGCAGAGCGCGTATAAAAGGAGGCAGTCAATTGCCCTTGCGCTTTGGCCTGAGCATAGGCCAAGCGTAGCGCTCTCTCTACCTGAACTTCGTGTTCGGAAAAGCTGTTGTACAGCGCATCGAAACTGGGAAGGTGTTTTTCCCTTTCCGCCCAGGCGCGGAACGCCTGTTCTGCGTCTTCGACGCTTTCGTCCCTCAGGAGAACAAGGGGAATCTCGCGGAGAATATCCACGAGGGCACCGCGTGCCTGTTTCCCGAGGCGCGTCCGGTAGGACTTAACGGAATAATGTTTGGGCGTTAGTAGCCGGGCCCGGAGTTGGTTCCGATGCGCAATTTCACGCGGCAGTATAGCCGCTGGTCCAGGGGTATAAGAGGATAAACCCCTCTTGACCGCGTTCTTAGCCCTCTTTTGAGGGTCGCGAGGTCCCTTACGTGCCCGTCCGGAACGTCGGTCCTCTTGAACCAAGGACGGTTCATTGGTGGTGGTTGCCTGTGGCAACCTGGTGGTATCACCCCTAGCGGGTAACGGTGGCGCACGAGTTAGTGCGTTTTCACCACGTGTGGGGAATGGGTTGGATGACTGATAGCGCTGTTCGGCGCTATCAACATGTCCAGCCGTTGGGGAGAGCTCCCCAAGGGCGTCCACTTCCGAGCTGTCGGAATAGTTTGCGTCCATAGCACCGCTGAGGGTGTACAGTGGACAGCCAGAGGTATGGCGTTGGAGTTCTCCAACAAAGTTTTGTTTGTTGCGTAAGCAATAGTCTTGGTGGCGGAGGATGTTACATTCGGGTAACACTGAGTGTTGGTGTACATGAGTACACCACGGTTGAGGTCAGTATTGGCCGGGTTGAAAGGTTTCGAACCTTTGGTTATTTTAACCAATCAGGGCATGGGACCTTGGTGTGGTGGTGTGTCAGCCATCCACGTGTCAGTACACAGGTGTGTACACTACATTTAGCTAGGTATGAATTAGGAATATTCTACTTAGTATTATATATAGTTTATATTAGTTTAAATTAATTTAGGCTAATTATATATTAAATATATTCAGTTTACATTTCACTCTATCTTACAGACGCACGACCTCAACCGGTCGTGCGTGTAGTGAGTGCCGTAGCGTAATGGGAGCCCTCCCCTTAGCTACACCCATAGTAAGGGAGCCTTGCCGTTAAGGCACTAGCACAGGCTACAGTAAGCTAACCCGGGAATCTTGGCCCCGAGTAGGAGAGCTCTTTCCTACTAAGCCCTTAATAAGGGCGCATCGGCTAAGTGGCGGCGAACGCCGCTTTAAGGAAAGTCTTCCTCTGTGCGCTAGCCGCACCGTGCGTATACGCACCGGCTACATATACAATAATGTTCGGCACTTTTTTTCGGGAGCGAAATGCTTGAGAATCGGTGCCGTCGCCATCTTAACCTTCAACATACCAAAGGCAAACTGTGCACGCTTCATATGATCTTCGGCCTCCACTTGCGGACAAACTGCAGCAAGACCAGAGTCGGCGCCCTCCTGTAAAGTTGCCCGATCTCCTTCGCGAACATATGATAGTCAACTTCCCGGAGCTCGTACAGCACAGCCGCGTAGATAGCAAATTCTTCAATGAATCGGCCATAATAATTCAAGCTTCCCAGGAAGGACTGCATTGCCTTCAGCGATCTGGGGAACGGGAGGCTACTCAGCGAATCCAGGTCCTTGGGATTAGCCTCTAGACCATTGTTCGAGACCATATGGCCTAAGTAGGCGACCTTGGACATACCCCAAAAACTTTTCACGGCACTGTTAGACAGGTTCCAGCGGTCGCATGTCTCCAACAATCGTTCAACCTTCTCGAACAGATCGTTCCATGACGAGGCAGGTATCAGAATGTCGTCGATGTACGACCGCCTCCCTAGAACGGACGGTCCTCTTTCCCGATCGGGTTCACCCTCTCTAAACACATCATAATTTTCAACAGGGTCCCGATCGGTCTTGATCTTGAAGTGTCCGTACAATGCGTTGTCTATCAGCCTTTGATAGATCTGGGGAGCGTTCTTCAGACCGAACGGCATACGATTCCACTCGAAAAGACCAAACGGCGTCACAAATGCGGAAATCTCACGGGCTCGATCAATCATCGAGACCACCCAAAATCCACTTGCCATATCTAGCGAACAATACCACAAGGTCTTGTCGAGGTCTTCCAACAGATCATTAATCAGCGGCATCGGGTACACCATGAGTTTAGTCAACCGATTTACCAGCCGATAGTCGATGCACAGTCTAATGTCAACGCCGTTCTTCTTGATAACAATTACGATTGGCGAGGCCCATGGCGAGGTCGACGGTCTAATAATCTTGGTGACCAACAGTCCTTTTATGAGTCAGAAAGCTTTTCACGGTACTGTGGCGCCACGCGTCGACATCGCTGGGCAATCGGCTTGGCATCTCCAACGTTAATATCGCAAATCGCACCACGGGCTGCAGGTGGTAAGGCGTTGCCCTTTCCGATCAGCAGATGTCTTTTCTTCCATTTGATATTCTTCAACTGCTCGATCTGGTCTGGACTGTTAAGGTCTTGATCACCCACTTGTAAATCATCCGTTGTAACTTCGGGCGAGTCGGCAGACACTTCAGGGAGGACTGCCATTTGGCTTTCCAGCTCCTGAATATACTGTTCCCCGCCTTCATGTATACAGACTTGTTCATCTTCTGGGGAGATATCACCTAGACCATCTGGGACGGCTGAACGCCCCTGGTCTTGATCAACGGGCTGTCCTTCACTGATATCGGTCTGATTAGGAATACCGTCATGGTCCGACCTAGCAATTTCATGTTCCCCTTCTTCCGTTTCTTACTCCGCTGTCGCCTGGTCTTGTGCTGACACCACGTTGACTAACCTTGGCTCGTCTACTTGATGGTCCACCGTTCCTGGTGACTGCGGCGCCTTTCTTCGGACCAGCATCTTTTTTGGGGTGACATAACTTGGTCTTTCCATTAAAGGTGAGGTATCCTCTTCCACCGACCCATCATCGCTGATAAGATCGGTGGTCGATTGGTACGCCAGGTTTTGCCACTCAACATACCGCCTCGATCCAATCGAGACGAACCCCATCTTCCTTGGTACCTTCCCTTCTGCTAACCACATGCCGACAATAGTGTTATTGTCCAGTGTCAGCGGCTTGTCACCGATATTGGTAACACGGACAAAATCACGTCGACCAGCACTCTTTACGAAGGTCGGGATCCACCGATCGCCACTGGTCAACCATAACTTCCTCGAACGAAAACCTTTCTCGACCGGGCTACCGGCCGAACGACCGACTGGGATAGTGAGGTCTTGGTCCCACCGGACCAGATCGGTATACGAACCATACAGAGGTCTTCGACCACCCAACTGGACCTGGACCTCTTCCGGGAGTGTAAGCACTCCATGTGACAGGTCTAGGCGAATACCAGCTGGGACCATGAAATCCATACCTAGTAAAGCGTCCTGACCAGCCAACTTGCCAACCCAAGAGCTGAAAAAGTAGACCAGCGATACCGACAAAGTAATTTTCACGTGCGTTCTTCCTTCGGTCATATAAGAGTTTTCACCGATCCCGACACATTCTTGTCTCTGGGTATCGTCTATACGACATACAACCTTACGAGCAAAGGCAGAGTCGATTATCGAGACTTCAGCTCCAGAGTCGAACAGCATCGTCGCTTTCTGGTTATTAATAATGCCACAGGCTTTTGCCTGCTTGAACCATTTATCAGGCGCGTGATACTTCCAGTATCCGCGGGATTCTCCAGGCAGCAAGTCCAACTGCATAAACACCTTGGTCCGGGAGTACTCATCGGTCTTCAGACTGTAGACCGGATGGTCTCGGTCGACGCAATTTGGAATAGAACGTGTATTGTCGGTCTTATCCTCCTTGCCGACATATGCATAGATGTGAGCAGTAGAACGCTCGGCTAGATCCAGATTCCAACCTGGAGAGCGTTCTAGTTTAACATCTTTTCCGCGTCCGGCGGAAGAATCCCCGCGTGCTTGTCCAGCACGTACCCCTTGCGTATCATGTTAAAAAATTCTTCAATCTTGCAGTGGCCGGCCTCGTGGATCTCTCCACATGACTTGCATACGAAAAGGCAGTGGTCAGTCGGGTGGCCGCGTCTCTCGCACTTCTTGCACACCATCTTCTTCACGCAGTTTTTTTTTGGACCATCATGTTTGCTCGACCAACAGTGGGAGCACTTCTGACGAGGTCGGTCCGGATCGGACTTGCTTCCGTTCCTTCCCTTCCGGTCTACCTGGTCGGACTTCTACCTGGTCTTCGGGGCAGGTCCCGCAACATAGACGTAACGGTACTGGTCTTCATCCGATGACTCCTGGCTGGATTGACTTCCACTTCCCCTTCCGATCCCGTGCTGTTTTCGGCTACGATCGCCTTGACCGCTCGGGTCGGTCTGGTCCAGGGTCTCTTGACCGGATCGGTCTGGGTCTGGGTCTTGGATCGGTAGCGACCTGATCCACCAGTACTCTTCGCCCTCATGCTACGTGACTGCTGTAGCGTCCGTAGAGTCTGTTCAACTTCACCCGCGTCCCTAAGACGCGGCAGAGTAATCTAGTCCGCCAGTTCTTGATCGTCCAGGGTACTAATGTAGTGACCCACGTGTTCCAGAGCAGCACCGTTCGGCGGGTTATTCTATTTGATTGTTATGCCGTCACGAAGTGCAGCCACGTTCAACCGATGCAAATACTCGATCGGTGTCTCGTCGCTCCGCTTCTGCATATGGTGATACTTGCGGGCACTCGAAAATCCGGAGTTACAGTATTGCCCTTCAAACTCTGTACATAGCTGGTCCCAGTCATACCGGACATCCCGACCTAACTGTTGGATCCAGTTGGCAGCCGGTCCTTTCAACAAATCCGGAAGATCAGACAATTTTCACTTTTCGGGGTCTAGTCTCGCAGGAACGCAGACTTGACCCGACCGAACCAAGACCGGGCCTAGTCCTCATCTGCATTCTTGCCCGTGAAGTCCTTGAGGTCGGTCGTCGCGGCCATACGGATGCGGGGAATCGCAGCAGATCCAAAGTCGTAGGCAATAGTGGAGTCTAGGTTAGCCTTGCGTGGCTTGCCAGCGCCCGTACCGTCTGACCCACAGTGGTCGTCAAGACGCCGACCGACTCCATGTCACAGTCACTTGTCTTGCTTGGTCTACGCGGTCTGGCCGGTTGCGGCTTGCGCTTCCCTTTGCCGACTTGCTTATCACTTCGAGTGGGCTTGTCCACAGATGTTACCGATTCCATATCCACATCTCGGCAAACATTGGCACTTTGCTGGGTAGACCGGTCTTGGACATGTGGGCGCAGAGGTGGTCTAACCCGGTCTTCCATGAAACGCTCCATCATCGTCTCAAACATGGCTTGGACGTTAGCTGGAGTCATGGGCAACGTGTTGATACCCTCCTTTTGCGTAACTGAGGCCTGTGGGGGCTGCTGGAGCCCCGACTGGCAAGCAGCCCTTTGCTGCCGCACCTCCTTTTTTTGTTCCGGCTGGGCATGGTCCACCCCCATGGTCATCCGCTCGACACCAGTCTCGAACTCTGATGAGCTGTTCGAGACCGGTGGAGATTGATAAATCGATTCGTCATCAGAACCAATGTCAACAAGCGCTGTGGAGACTTCAGCGACCTTCACTGCTGCGGTGGGAGTTGGGCGGCGAACCGCCCCCACCAGTGGGACCAAATGGTAGTGGAAGGTCGACATCGACGATTTCAGCCTCCAAGTTTCAAATTCAAATAGTTTTTGGACATCGGCGGGGTTCTGCATTTAATGCCAACCTCCTCCAACATCGCCACCAAGTTCTTCACCAACAGTAATGGGCGATCACTCTGGATAGGCTCAGTAGTGGGACCGAGAAGATGGTCGGGGATCTGGAGGTTCAACACCCGAAAGACCACGTCAAAGCGAACAAATCGTTTCAGCTCAAAAATGTAATACATCTTGTTTAGGTCTTCTTCAGTGATGCCTCCATCTCCGACCTGCGACTTTTCTTCGAGGTCGTCTTCGTCGGCCGGCATTCCCAACCCTTTCTTGGGAATCTTGGGGACCTAGGAGAACTTGGGGAGGTTGGTCTGATCGTTCTGATCATCCTCCGAGTATTTTTCGTCTTTTAATTTTCCATCAACTTCTTTATGCACATACATAGGATCAGGACCAAGGCCCTGATCCTTTCCGGGACTATAGCATGACTTGCTATAGTCCCGATCGGCTCCGGTGGGAGCCTTTTGGGGAGGAAAAAAATTATTAATCCCGATCTGGTCCTCCACCAGTCCAGACCGGACATCGCCATTTTTATCGAGAACGAAGACGTAAGGTGATAGCCTTTCCTTACGCCCTCTCCAGAACGATTCCAAATTCAAATCTTCAAATCCAATCTTTGATGACACGTCGCGGTGATATCCACGATCACCAAGTGATCCGGGCACGCGCACCATTGTGGTGGAGTCAAGTTCGAAATCGAATACATTTGTATCGACAACCTGACCACCACCATCGTGCCCAGCCTTCCAACTTACGGGGGGGGGGGGGGTACCCCGCGGACCTCCTTTCGAAATCTGGTCCGATCGTCCGCTGCTGGCCGACGACCGGTCATCATCCAAAGACACTTGGTCCGATTCACTTAAGTTCATCTCACCTTGTGTACCCGATGGAATGGGCTAGTTACACACTCGGTGGATCGGTATCACAGATCGATCTGATTCTGTCTTGAATATCGGAGACCGTGCTGGCTAGTTGTACCTGGGGCGGAACTCTTCACCCCAGGTACGTACAGACCAGAAACACTTCCAAAAGATAAGTTCCAATAGGTCGATCGTCCAAACGATCTAGACCTGACCAATACGAAATAATAGAGGGTAGACCAATCAACCGGTCTAGCCCCTGACCAATATCAGAGAATACCAAAACCGATCTAAACTCCAACCAATGTTACAATAAGCCAATATGTCCACGTAAAGACCCAATATGCCCGTGAAACTCCACAAACGATATCTCCACGTAAATACCAATCCAGTGAATAGCACGTTCCAAACGTACTTGAGTCAAAGTGTCGAGATCGCCAAATCGTACTCCCTTCGAGGGACTTCCGGTGGCCAAAGTGCGCGTGCAGCGCGTCCAGACCGGGTATAATAGGCAAGAGGGGATAATTCAACCCTCTGCCCCCAAACACTCCGCGGCGTGCGGAGGCGACTAGTGTACGTGAAAAGAATAACGGCGACCCCTTGCTGCGGTGTAGACCAAGACCAGAAGAGGTTTTTGCCACTTATTCCTAGACAAAAAGACTTTTACTTGGAAAATCCGCAATTAAAAGACTCTTACTTGGAAAATCCGCAACCAAAAGACTCTTACTTGAAAAATCCGCAACTAACCAATAATATTACCTCCCTATGGTCCCTAATGTACCCACACAAAATTATGTAAAATACCCAATGTCAGGTGACTCACCCAAGACCTGCGTTCTTGATACTCCTTGAATCTGATAGGCTAAAAATCCCCCCTGTTTAGACCAATCGGAAACTCGACCAACTGCCTTGACCAAAAGTGACCAAATTTGTGGTACAGTTCACCACAGATTCATCAACGACGGCAGGGACGGGGAGATTTGTTCACCAAATGGAACTTTTCCTCACAACGTCAACTCCTCTTCTGATACTCGTAGAGCCACAATATCCGGTGCATGTTGCTCAAACTTAATACGAACGTTCAGGTACTTGCCAAAAAATTCAAACCCGTCGTTTTGTAGCCATGGTAAACCTCGTTGACGCGAACATAGCACGAAGTCATCGCCATCAAACTTGCGAAGCGCCTTCATTGTCACGTGCCGCTGAGCTTCGGCTAGAGGTCCAAGAACGGGCGTCGGAAGCTCGGGATCCATCGATTCGGGGTAATGGAGTCCTCACTGGACTCTTGATCCTATCCCTGCCCAACAAAAGGCTGGACATTCCACAGAGGAGCTAAAGGACGTAGTTGTGGCACAATTTCCAAGACACTGGCTCTGTACTGAGTAAAAACTATCGCAAGGGTGATGGACTGACCTCTTGCATGACGTTCAAAGTGTTTGAGGAGCACCTCTCGAAGCTTCAAAGGTTTTGGATGACTGGAAGTTTCTATTGAACTCTCAGCACCAGCAGGAATGACGGCTAACGTCGACTCGACCGCCTGGAACTCCGAAGAAAGTAACATTTCTCGCTTGGACCGCGACATTTTCCCCTTTTCTCGCTTTTCAACCCAATTCACAATATGATCTCGAAAGCTACTGAGTCCATGGCCTACCAAGAGGTTCTTCGCATGGAGTAAGCTCACGATTAAAGCCAAATCAGATTCAGCACTGCGGTTGGAAGAATAGTTCGGACTCTTACGGAATGTCTCTCGTGCTTGTAGAACATACCATCTTGTTAGTTTGTCTGGATCTCCATGATGAATAATGTTATTGCGAAGAAGCCGCTGGACGATTGGGGTAAAGCACTTTAGAAACAGTTTTTTTATTTCCATAATTTTCGTCCCCAAACGACAAACATGACTTCTTCTTGACGAGCGTGAGTGTATTTCTTGACATCAGGATCATCTGCCGAGCGGCTTTCAATATGATAAATGCGCAGTTTATTAACGACGTCCTGGATCACGTCAAAGTTGGCTCCTGGCGTTGCTGAAAGCGCTAGAACGCGGAAAAAGCGCGTCTTCGTCTCTATTTCTTGCACTACACAGCATTACGCGTAGTTGCCAGTGGCACGAGGGCTTCATCCACGACGATACACACAAATTTCTCGGCAGCACAAACCCCACATTTCAAGTCGTTTTGTAAGCTCTGGGGAGTGCAAAAGAAGACGCGTCTTGAATTCCAGAGCACGCGACGCATCGTCGGTGGTACATTTCCTTGCAGCTCCGCCGCGTCCGACAAATTCCCATGATTTCATGACACGCTTTAATCTGATGATCAATTAACGGCTTTGTCGGGGCCATAAAGACGACTTTCCAGTCGGGAACCATCGATAGAAATTATATACATAACGTTTTTGGATAGATTGATCAATTTGATTGGCCACAAGCTGACAGGGGCATGGATGTTAGTTTCATAAAATAAGGGGCATGCATGCTATTTCCGCAAAAAAGCGAGGGCATGCATGAAATTTTCCCTATATGTTTTACCGTTTAAGTCGCTTTACATCCTGCCCTCGTGCGCACCTACCCTGATTAGGTAGGGCGCGCTTCTTTACAAGAAACTTCCATCCCAACGGCAGTCAGGCACTAACGGTCTGAACTACCACTTAGGAAAGTTACACGTGCCCCCAACTCGTGTCAACTTCCGACAGAAATATTTCCAATTGCGGCGATAGATATCATTGAACAATCGAATCGTCCCGATTCCCTAGAAAAACGTTGCTACTTGTTGTTGGGCGATAGCTTGATAGTCGAATGTCACCAGGGAATAATGACCTTCCAACAGTTTATGAACCCAAGTACGCACCAATGGCAAGAAGAAGCGCAAAGCTTTCATCTCGGCTCGTCAGGCATTGGAACGACTGGACAAGCTACGAGCGTGCAATGCTCAGCTCGTTCTAGAAGAGCATGCAGGACGAGAAAACAAATGCCAGAACTAGACGGATACGATGGGACATCGTAGGGCAGTGGTTGCAAATATCACTGCCACGCAAACTGCGCAAAGATTCGTCAAGACGACGGTAATCCGTGCAAACGGAATTCCAAAAAAAAATATTTTGTGATAGAGATCCAAGATTCATGGGATGTTTCTGGAAAGAAACGTTCTCGTTTTTTTGGGCACGTAGTTCAAAAAGTCAACGGCGGACCATCCGGAACGGATGGACAGACAGCGTGGTCTACCCAAGCAAGTTCTCCTCAGGTTTACCCGGTCTTCCATTTGTTCTTCTTACATAGGTTTCTGACTACCTTTTGTTTTCTTCTGTGTGCATCAAACTTGAGATTTAGCACAACCATTTGTTACTTCGATTTGTTTCTTTTAATGGTGTTTCCCAATTTCCTCGAATAACTTCTGCCTCATTGGCATCGAATCTTCCCTTTTTCTCCTTTTCTTCGTTAATGTGGTGGGGCCACACATGCTCGAGATGTGGGAATTCGACACGAGTTGGGGGCGCGTGCGGACAAATTGTTTAAGCTCAAGCCGGTCAGTGCTTGGTTTCTTCCGCGCGTGTAGGAAGGGCGCCCTAAGTGTAAGTTCAGGATGCCGGGGCTGAGATCTTTGGTGGAGATAGAAAGATAACGATGAAGTGCATTATATGCCCCACCATGTAAAACCTTTAATATTTTATGCAAACTCTTATATATTGTTGGGGGTATTGCAAGTACTAATCATAATGAGTATTTGGTATTGCTTCTAGAAATGCATCCCACAGAGTCTATCCTTATTCTTTCGACGCCAAATGAATTCCCATAAATGAGTGTCTACTGACTTGGCTGTGCGAGCTCTTACTGGGATAGCCATCTTTGTAGCAGGGTGCGTACACGCACGGTGCGGCTAGCGCACAGAGGAAGACTTTCCTTTAAGCGGCGTTCGCCGCTACTTAGCCGATACGCCCTTATAAAAGGGCATAGTAAGAGAGAAATCTCTTACTCGGGGCCAAGATTCCCACTTTGGTTTACTATTAGATTTCGCTTATGCCTTAACACAAGGCTCCCTTACTAAGGGGGTAGCTAAGGGGAGAACTACCCTTACGCTACTGCACTCACTACACGCGCGACCGGTCGAGGTCGCGCGTCTGGTAGTCGGTTGAGTGAAATGTAGACTGAATGTATATTTAATATAATTAGCCTAAATTAATTTAAACTAATGTAAACTATATGTAATACTAAGTGGAACTTACTAAATTCGTACCTATCTAAAATGTAGTGTACACCACCTGTGTACCAACACGTGGCTGGCTGCCACGCCTCCACCAAAGTCTCCTGCCCTGATTGGTTAAAATAACCACTGGTCCAAAACCTTTCGGACCGGTCAATACTGACCCCAACCGTAGTGTACTCACGTATACAACCTACTAAATGTAACCCGAATGTAACCCTGTTACATCCTCCCCCATCAAGACTATTGATTACGCAATAAATCAATTTTAGTTGGAGATTTCCAACTGCCAGAACCTCTGGCTAACCATGAGCACCATAAGTGGTGCTATGGAAGGAAACTATTCCGATAACTCGGAGGTGGATGCCCTTGGGGATATCTCCCCAACGGCTGACCACTCCGACAGCGCCGAACGGCGATTTCGGTCATCCAATCTCCCCACACGTGGGAAAAACGCGCTAGCTCTTGCGCCACCTTTACCAACTACGGATGATGCATCCGGGTCGCCGAAGGCGACCATCACCAATGAACCGAATACGGTTCATGGAGCCCGACATGCCATACCGGCACGGAAGGGACCTCGTTACCCTCAAAAGAAGGCTACGAACGAGGTCAAGAGAGGTTTAGCCTCCTATACCCCTGGTCCAGCGGCTATACTGCCACGTGAAATTGCGCGCCGGAAACAACTCCGGGCCAGACTGCTAACGCCTAAGCAGTTTACTGTTAAATCCTACCAAACGCGCCTCGGATAACAGGCACGCGGTGCCCTCGTTGATATCCTCCGAGAGTTTCCCTTCGTTCTCTTACGGGACGATAGCGTCGAGGACGCAGAACGGGAATTCCGCGCTTGGGCGGAAGGGGAGAAGCGCCTCCCCAACTTTTCTGCGCTGTACAACAGCTTTTCCGAACCCGATGTTCGGGTAGAGAGGTCGTTACGCTTGGCCTATGCCCAGGCCAAAGCGCAAGGGCAATTACCTGCCTCTTACTATACGCTCCCTGCTCTCGATGTGGTGCCGGAGAGCAATGCAAACTCTGCATCTGCCTCCGGCAAACTCCCAGATACTGGGAGTAAGGGGCTTCTTCCGCCACTTTGGTCGTTGAACTGCAGCGGGATTCTCCCGCTCGAAAGCGTAAACGACGTCACGACAATCCTGCCGCAGGGGAGTCTCGGACTCCCACGAACTCTGGGAATGTGGATAACCTTTCCACTTTACCAGGTACTGGGTCTCACCCCGGTGGTGGCGTCGCGCCATCAGACGTTCTACATGGTAATGTGGAGTACCCTCCGTATCAAGGACTCGCGGCAGAGGTCGCGCTATTGCGGCGTGAGTTCTACGAGCGCTGTGATCGACACAGCCGTCGCATCTTTGTGCCCAGGAGGGACTCCGCAACGAAGGGAGTGTGAATGAACGCATCGATGGGTGGCTTGCCTCTCTCGAGTCTCTCGTTGCGGAGCTTCAGGGTCGTATTTCAACCCTGTCGGAGATTTTCCGACCTGTCGTGCCTTTCGGCTATCCGACTTCCCATCCTCCTCAAGAGGGGACACGCCTCCGGGTTCTGGTATGGCTTAACCATACCCACATAGAAGATTGGATGTGTACGCATCACCTTCGGGATGTCCAAGGTATATGACAAGCCCTTTCGGGCTAGCACCTTAAAAGGCCCCACAAATCTGGGGCGAAGTTTATTCCGCAACACGTTGGAAAATGAATGTGTAGGAATATTTTAGCGTTTAATAAAACACTTTCTCCTACTTTGTACACCTTTTCGTTACGCCGCCCCTTGCGGTCAGCCTGTTCCTTCTGATTGTCTTGGCTTTCCGCCATGGCATTGCAGACGTGTCGTAAGCCACTAAGGCGCGTCGATAAGAACTTATCGATGTGCTTTCACACAGATACAGGGCTGACATCAGGGAATCCCCCCCCTCAATCCCTGGGCCACACACACGTGGCGTCAACGGAACCCTCGGATTCACTAATCCGTTGACGTAAAACGGGGTAAACCCCGTAGATGCATGGACCGAATTGTTAATAGCAATTCGGCCATAGGAAGCATCTCACTCCAACTCTTTGGAGAATCCGGACATAAACTCCGGAGAATATCCTCAACAACGCGATTAACGCGTTCTGTTTGACCGTACGTCTGCGGATGGTCCGCAGTGGACATGAGGAGCTTGGTGCCCAGCACCCTAAACAACGCTCCCCAAAACTGTCCCGTAAAACGGGGATCCCAATCCGACACCACGGAATCGGGTAGACCATGCTGTAGAAAGACACGGTCTAGGAACACTTTTGCTGTTCCTTGTCCATCAATGGACTCTGGCACCGCCGCCAGGTGAACCCTCTTGCTCAAACGGTCTACAAAGACCAATATGCCGGTATTCCCGGCCTTATCCTTCGGAAAACCAAAGATAAAATCCATACTAATGGATTTCCAACACTCCGTTGGAACGGACAAGCTCGCCAAAGGCGCAGCTGAACTTGAAGATGGTTTGACCCTCTGACACGTCTCACAGGTGCGTATATACGCACCAACCCACTTATACATGTTGGGACACCAATCCAAAGCGCTTATAGCGCTGTAGGTCTTATCACGACCTAAATGACCCCCGGTAGGGGCGTCATGTGCCTCAAACAGGACTCTATACTTTAGTTCCTCATCATGAGGAACAACCACCGGCGGAGTGTCCTCCGCGCTCGTGCTATAATATAGCAAACCGTCACAGTACCTGTAACGGTGTAAACGAGCTTTATCTCGACTTGACAGGGTTGGCTCAGACGAACCAAGTCCCTTTCCACCCAACGCGCTGATAAGCGCCGTACACTGTGGGTCTTTCTCATACGCCTGGCGTATGAGATCCACCACAGACGAGGTGAAGAATGTCGAGTGATCGAGCTCGTAATCAGGAAGACGCGACAACGCGTCTACAAGCACGTTCTGCTTGCCAGGTTTATAATTAACCTCAACGTTGTACTCCGCAAAGAGCCAACGGGCCATCCGTTGCGAGAGATGAGGCGACTTTGTCGCTGTCCGTAAGGACGCGTGGTCAGTATAAACCACGAACGGCTTTGAGCCAAGTAGGTGAACCCTAAATTTGACAAGAGCATACTTCATTGGAAGTAGCTCCTTGTCATGAACGGAATAATTCTGTTCCGCAGCAATAAGCTTCCTCGACTCAAACGCAATCACGTGTCCCTTCCTGAATCGTCTGCTTGTAACAAAGCACATCCGATTGCGAAATAGGAGGCGTCGCAGACGACACTAAATGGTTTCCCATAGTCTGGGAGAGCAAGAACGGGAGCTTTCAACAAGCTCCCCTTAACCGCTTCAAAAGCGTTTTGGTGTTTGGGTTCCCAACACCAATCAACGTCTTTCTTAAGAAGGTCGATTAATGGCTTCGCCATTTCAGCGTAATTCTCGCTGTACCTGTGGAGGTAATTGGCTAATACAAACCACTTCCGTAAATATCTAAGATTTACAGGCGAAGGCCACTCCACAATGGCTTTCACCTTCGTGGGATCCGCCCGCACTCCATCATTACCGATGAAGCATCCGAGGAAAGGAATTTCCCCAGCACCAAAAATACATTTGGATGCGTTATCATATAACTTATGCTCTCGCATACACTCGAGCACAGCTCAAAGGTGTATTAGGTGCGTCTGAACATCAGACTAGTCACTTTTCGCACGACTATGAACGAATATATCGTCGAAGTACGTCTGAGCGTACTTTCTATGAGGGCGGAAGAGTTGAGTCACCAAGCGATTGAAAGTCGCTGGTGCATTTGAAAGCCCTTGTGGCATAACAAGCCACTCCCACAGCATGCCGCTAGGCGTGCTGACCGCTGTAAGCGGAATATCGGACGCTCGCATGAGCACCTGATAATACCCGTCCACCAGATCTAAGGCACTGTATACAGTACAGCCCGCCATATTATTCTGGAGGACATCCTTCCGAGGAATCGGAGTCTGCATGGGTAAAGTAGCTGCATTCAGCTTGTTGTACGCATGCACGGTGCGCCACTTTCCGTTCCGTTTACGAACACAAAAAGTGGAAGATGAGTGGGGAGACTTGCTCTCCCGCACCATCCCTGCCTCTTCTTCCCCCTTGAAGAATGCGTCGATGACGTCGCATTGCTCCTTGGGGAGAGGCCACTGCCTAGTGACGCAGTATTTGGTTCCAGGAACCAAATCAATTTCATGTCGGACTCCCCGATCCGGTGGTAACCCCATCGGTGGGTTGTCACTAATGACATCTCCAAATTCCTTTAATAAGGAATGGTAAGGGTCCTCAGGAACCGCGAGGATCTTGAGGTCGCCTCGGGCATTTAATGCCTGTTTGGTTTTCACCAAAACTGACTCGTCCATCGTGGATGAGAAGTTCAACTCCTCTTCCGGACGCAACACGACGACCTCGTCGATTTCATCTTCTTTCAAAGCAGTTTCAAACTCGTTGAAGGACATCTCCTCCAACGACAACAGTTCGCCTACCCCAGGATACCGTTCCAGGCTTACGCCTTCTGTGACAACACCTGTCACACTATTCAGCATCCTGTAGGACTGCTGACTACTGTCCTTGGGACTCATCCCGAGACCCAGATGGGGGGAGTCAATTGCCCCATCTATTGGAAGCGCCTCGCGCCTATCCACAGAGGTCTCTACCTCTACCACCGGTGACTCGCCGGTCTCACCTAATAAGGCGTAGTCGGAATCATTTCCGACGTGCGAAAGAGACAAACTACGAGTCTCTTCGCTTGGAAGCGCTTCGCGCTTAACCACAGGGGTCTCTACCCCTACCACTGGAGTTACCTCAGATGAATCCACCTCTGCCACTGGGAACTCACCAGTCTCGCCATTCACGGCGTGGAGATTAACCGCCGAATCCCCCTCGTTAAGGAACTATTTCTTTAACGCCATTGGGAATGATCATTTCAGACATCCCAATCTCTGGCATCTCATGTCAGAATCGCTTTTGCGATCGAGCAAAGGTGGGTTCATGACTCGCCAATGCTTCACCCGACCGCGGGTGCGTTGAGCCAATGGACTTAGACTTCCAGTCTATACATGGCTTGTGGCGTTCCAGCAACTTCATGCCCAGATTAGGTCATACCTCGAGTCCAAATCCAGGACTAGGCAACGTTCTAAGCTTTCGAAGTCTGCAAACTTCAGCTTAAGGTCAATCGAGACCTTGGGTACAGAAACCTGTGCGCCCGTCGCAAGACGGACCGTGACTACGTCACAAGAACGTGCCTCTAGGGCTTCGGCATACAGCCGACTCTTCTCAACAGAAGCTCGTCTGACATAATTGTCAGACGCTCCATAGTCTATTAAGACTCTCCAAGGCTTATCAAATCCTTTTACTTCCGCAAGGACGACCAGCAAACCTGTCTGGTACACCAACTCGGTGCTAGAAAGCACCGTTTCCCTCGGGGCTTTGTGCTGTCGTCCCCTACCCTGGGACTTAACAGCACTGAGGGATCCCCCAGTAGGGCGCCCCGCACCTAATGGGAGCCGTCGTTTCCCGACGGCTTGGGCGAGGGCCTTTTTGCCGCCCTCGGCCCCTTCCAGCGACTATCTCGCTGGGGATTTGTCGACATCTGTTCCGCAGATGATCCACGCTTCCACACAGGAAGTACCTTAGCGGCCCACGCCGCTGCAACATAGCTAGGAGCTCCGCTTCGGATCCCTTCGGAAAGGAGTCAGAGTGACTCCTAGCGGGAGGTTTCTCTACTGCTTCGACCTGACTCAGGTCCATGGGTTCGGGACCCACCTTAGAGGAACGAAAGTTCCTCTCGGCGTTGAACGCCATCTTGAATGCCTCTTCCAGGGATTCGGGTCGACATCGGAACAATTCCGAACGTGCTGGCCCTTCTCTCAGTCCTCCCATGAAGACGGGGATGGACACATCGTCCGAATACGCTTTCGCGTACATCCCTGCCAACAGGGTCTTAAGTTCCTGGATATATGTCTACAGGTCCCTAATGCCATGACGGCACATCAGAAACGCCAGTTGATTCTGGAAAACCAGATCAGGCGTTGCGTACATGTCCATAAGCTTCTGCTTAAGAACCTCCCAGGTTGGGAGCACGTCCGTGACTGACTCCGAACACGTAAACGCCCATGTACGGGCTTTGCCCGTAAGATGGGTCAGTGCAAGTCCCACTTGCAAGTGATCAGCGACCACATTCTCTGTGGCGAAGGCCGTTTCGACCTCTCGCAGTCATACATAAAGGTTGTCACCATTTTCACCGGTGAACCCCTTTATCTTAAAGGATAATGGGGGACGCACCCCCGTGGAACGACTTCCACCTAAACTCGCCTCATGGGAGATGGGGGCATTGACCCTTGCCTTCACGTCCCCAAGGCCCTGCTCCACTAGGATCTGCATGCCTTCGTCACTCAGTAAGGATAACATCCTGTTAAAGGCTTCCTGCTGGACGAGGGTTAACCTATCCCAATCGTCCTGATTCATCCCTTGCAGAGGATGCCTTAGCCTACCAACACAGGTGTTGGATTGACTACAATGCTACCAGATGTAGCCGGGTGCGTACACGCACGGTGCGGCAAACGCGTTCGCCGCTACTTAGCCGATACGCCCTTATAAAAGGGCTTAGTAAGAGAAAAATCTCTTACTCGGGGCCAAGATTCCCACTTTGGTTTACTATTAGATTTCTCTAATGCCTTAACACAAGGCTCCCTTACTAAGGGGGTAGCTAAGGGGAGAAATCCCTTACGCTACTGCACTCACTACACGCGCGACCGGTCGAGGTCGTGCGTCTGGTAGTCGGTTGAGTGAAATGTAGACTGAATGTATATTTAATATAATTAGCCTAAATTAATTTAAACTAATGTAAGCTATATAGAATACTAAGTGGAACTTACTCAATTCGTACCTAGCTAAAATTTAGTGTACACCACCTGTGTACCAACACGTGGCTGGCTGCCACGCCTCCACCAAGGGCTCCTGCCCTGATTGGTTAAAATAACCACTGGTCCAAAACCTTTCGGACCGGTCAATACTGACCCCAACCGTAGTGTACTCACGTACACCACCTACTAAATGTAACCCGAATGTAACCCTGTTACAATCTTCATACCGTTCCACATAGCTTCAATAGTATTTGTATGGACTCAGTTGTTGGATCTTTAAACCACTGTGAATGATCAGAGGAGCAGATCAAAAGTCTTGCGCTGAAGTATATTCCGCAGCTCCTTCTTCCGTTAACATGCTGAACGAAGAGCAGCTCACCGTCTACCACGAGGTGATGCAGCAGGAAGGCTGCGTCTTCTTTATTGACGGACCAGGCAGGACGGGGAAACATTCCTTGAGAACTGCATACTCAAGTCGATGCGAGACCAGGGGAAGATTGCGATTGAGGTCGCATCGTCCGGCATTGCAGCATTGCTTCTGAATGGGGGCCGCACGGCGCATTCAAGGTTCAAGATTCCCATTCATTTGAAGCCATTGGTAATGTGTTCAATCATCAAGCAGAGCGACCTTGCTGATATGATTTGCCGGACATCCCTGATTCTGTGGGATGAATCCCCTATGATGAGTAAGTTTGCTCTTGAGGCTTGTTTTTCCCGTTGGTGAACTTGATTCTGCCCCTCAACTCGGCATTCCGGAGCTGTGCGCACTCTATTGACCCTCTCTTGGAGATCCGTAAGGTCTAGACCGCTTAATCACGATCTAGCAGCTTTGATCAAGAAGAAAGTAAGCGGATATCACATTTGAAGTATCGATACCGGTAATTCCGAAACCATCATATGGGATCAGCCGGATTGGCATTGGTAGTGCTGGTTGTTTCTGAAATTCGGCACATTGGAGTTAGAAATTATTGTATATGTAATGTACATGCAATTACAAGTAAGCGGAAGCAAGTTGGGTGACATTACCCGCAACCGCAAGAATCAAGCGTTACTGTCGTGAGCAAAGCTAAAGTATCAACCGGTTGGATCAGTCAAGAAATCGGAAAATGGATGGAGCATGAGAAATCAAGAACGGCATCAGCAATCTCTGAATTTCGGAGGAACCGGTACCCTTTCTACGTTAATTACTTAATCGCGCTAACTTTCATCGTAAGTTCTTCGGGCGGAAGCAAGTGGCATGCACACCGACGAGAAGCACAGTTTTAGGTACCATTCCCTACTATACTGAATCATCCTAATGTTAAATGAATTTTGGGGTGAGAGGATCATCCTTGGTCCCTTTTCGGACGCACGAATTCTCATACGTGATTTCGGACTCAAATAATTTGTAAACAAATGGTAATTTTTGGTACAAAAACCTAAGCAACAAATCATTTGGTGAATTTTAAGAGAAAAGTGGTGTGTTGTATATTTCAGCCAGAAAAACAATGGCATGTTATGTAATTATTCTAATTTGCAATCAAGTAATAAAGCAAAAATGTGTCCAGCCCATTTTCTGTATTTCGCATCACCCTCTTCCATCATCCACACCAGCTCAGTCTCCACCTCCCCACTTCTCACACCTCACCAAACCGGAGTCCGCGACCATCCAGTCAGCAAAGAAGTCATTCAGCCAGTCCTACAGCCATTCAGCCAGTCCTACAGCCATTCAG
>CM047583.1:2085290-2180612 GCA_026184515.1 Peronosclerospora sorghi | reverse complement strand
TACGATCACCAAGCAGCACATTGCTCGTCCACCAGGAAACAATTGCACACTATACGACCACCTACACACAAACGTATTTTTATACTTTTTCACTTCTTGGACACACACTTTTTCCACCAAATCCAAAAATGGAAATTCGTTTTTCCACTTGATAAAGGTTAATCACAAATGCAACACGCAACTGAGTCATTAACGCATACAAGATCGCAGCATTTGCACAAGTAACCGATTATACCTAGTAAGCAGGCCAGCATAGCTCACTAAAATTAACACTGTTCTTCACATAAACGTCTTCACGCTTTTTTATACGTGTCCGATCTTTCGATACCGATAACGTCCTCATTTTGCAATATGAAGAAAAAAGTAAAACCACGGTAGTACTGTGGTAAAGCGTACCGCAAAATTGGTACGTAATTAGGGTCATAATTATAGGCACCCCTATAGGCGTAGCTGTGGTAGAGGGTACCACAAATTTTGTCGGTACCATAGTCGGTACAAAGGGTGGTATGATAGTGGGCACCACAGTCGGTACCACAGTTGGTACCCAGACGGTACAACTGATGACACAACGGTGGCGGACAGGGACGAGGCGTGGATAGGACGTCTCAGACGATGCGACAACTGGCAAGGTTACCTGACGGTAACCCGAAGGTAAGCGGGTGAATGGTAGACAAAATGCGTAGGAATAGGTGGTTCGGATTGGTTGATATTAGGTTTTTGGTAGATATTAGGATATAAGCAATATTATGTTCTCCTTTTGCGTACGATAGCGCCTATCGTTTACAGGGACGGCATTAGGGCCTCCCTTCTACTACCCAATACCTCTACGTCCCGGGCGGGAGCACTTAGTGCATTTTTGGCCCACCGGTAGGCGTAGAGTGTGAGAACTCACCTGCAACACCGCCCGCTGTGTCAGCGGTTCTTATTTTAAAGGTTTTTTGTTCTCGGGAACGTGATCGAGCAGTGCGCTCTCACCTCTTCCCTTATATATCCACCTTTTGTCCCCTAGTGTTCGGCTGCTTTAAGCGCCCCACGGGAACACTAGCCGGATTTTTAGTGGTAATCGTCGATCGGCCCGTCGAACGCGCTGATCGACCGTCCCTCCAAGGCTTAAGTCTAGAATACAAGGTATTTTTGGGTATTTTAGTGACGAATTAAGCTTAAGGAGGCTCTGTGATCGGGCAGTGAAGATTTCTTGTAGCCGGTGCGTATACGCACGGTGCGGCTAGCGCACAGAGGAAGACTCTTCCTTAAAGCGGTAGCTACCGCTACTTAGCCTATACGCCCTTATGAAGGGCTTAGTAGGAGAGATCTCCTACTCGGGGCCAAGATTCCCTGGTTGGTTTACTTATTAGCCTTAACGGCTGTGTTCCCTTTACGGGGTGTAAGTAAAGGGAGGGCTCCCTCTTACCTACGACACTCACTGCACGCGCGACCGGTCGAGGTCGCGCGACTTAACTTTAGAGTGAAATGTAAACTGAATATATTTAATATGTAATTAGCCTAAATTAATTTAAACTAATGTAAACTATATGTAATACTAAGTAGAATATACCCAATTCGTACCTAGCTAAAATGTAATGTACACATCTGTGTACCGACACGTGGATGGCTGACACACCACCACCCAAGGGCTCCTTCCCTCATCGGTTAAAATAACCAAAGGTTCGAAACCTTTCAAACCGGTCAATACTGACCTCAACCGTAGTGTACTCATTCATGTACACCAACACTAAATGTAACTCGAATGTAACCCCGTTACATCCTCCCCCATCAAGACTATTGCTTACGCAATAAACAAAATTTTGTTGGAGAATTCCAACGCCAGTTCCTCTGGCCCTCCATATGTACACCTTCAGTGGTGCTATGGCGTCTCCTCTAGAAGAGGTAGACTACTCCGAGAACTCGGAGGTGGATGTCCTAGGGGATACCTCCCCAACGGTTAACCGCTCCGACAGTGCCGAACGGCGTTGTCAGCAGCCTAATCCGTTCCCCGCACGTGGGGAAAGTGCACTAACCAGTGCGCCACCCGTGCCCATATCGGATGATACATCCGAATCGCCAAAGGCGATCGTCACTAATGATCTGGACGCAGCTCAAGACACCCAACTTGCCGCACAGGCCCTAAGGGCTGCGTTACGCGCCCCCAAACGCCTGCCAAGGGCGGCTTATAGTTTTGATGGTCCTCGTGACCTTCCAAGGTGGGCCAGGCGTTTGGTAAGGACTGGTTTAGCGTCCTATACCCCTGGCCCCGCGGCTGAACAGCCGTATCAACTTGAACGCCGTGAGAAGCTCCGGCAACAACTGCTTACACAAAAGCAGTTCACTAGCGTCTCAAAATGAGAGCGCTTAGACAGGCAAGCACAGGGTGCCCCTATGGAGAACCTCCGCGAGGTTCCTTTCGTTCTTTCTCGGGGAGAAAGTGCTGATGATGCAGAGAAGAAGTTCCGCGCTTGGGCGGAAGGAGAGAAGCTTCTCCCCAGCTTCGATGAGCTGCACGACAGCTATTCCCGTCGAGACATTTGGGTGGAGAGGGCGTTGCGCCTGGCATTTGCCAGAGCCAAAGCGATGGAGTTATTACGTGCTCCATATCGCACGCGCTACGCCAGCGTCCCTGTCTCCACCCCGGTGCCAGAGGACAGTGTGAGCGTCACATCTGTCTCCGGCGAACTACCACTTACTGGGAGTGAAGGGGCTTCTCATGCCCCTCTGGTCGTTGACCTAAAGCGGGATTCTCCCGCTCGAAAGCGTCAACGAAGTCGCGGCAATCATGCCGTAGGGGAGTCTAAAACTCCCACGAACTCTGTGAGTGTGGATAACCTTTCCACTTAACCAGATACTGGGTTTGACCCCGATGATGGCGTCGCGCCATCAGCCGCTCCACATAAAAGTGTGGAGTACCCTTCGCATCAAGCATTGGAGGAGGAGGTCGCGCAATTGCGACGTGAGATTCGCGAACGCTGTGATCGACACAGCCATCGCATCCACGATCTCCACGAGGGGATCCGCGATGAGTGGGATGCCAATGATCGCTTCGCGAGGCGGCTTGCCTCTCTCGAGACGACCGTTGCGGAGCTTCGTGGAGGCATTTTAGCCCTTTCGGTCTTCCTCCTCCCTGCCGTGCCTTACGGCTCTTACGGCTCTCCGCTTTTCCACCCCCCCCCCTCCAGTAGGGGGCCCGCCTACGGGTCCTGGTATGGCTTAAGCATACCGACATAGAAGGTTGGATGCGTACGCATTACCTTCGGGATGTCCAAGGTATACGATAAGCCCTTTCGGGCTAGTACATTAAAGGCCCCACAAACCTGGGGCGCAGTTTATTGCGCAACACGTTGGAAACTGCATGTGTAGGAATATTTTTATCGTTTAATAAAACACTTTCTCCTACTTTGTATACTTTTTCGTTTCGCCGCCCCTTGCGGTCAGCTTGCTCCTTCTGCTTGTCTTGGATTTCCGCCATGGCATCGCAGACGTGTCGTAAGACACTAAGGCGCGTCGATAAAAACTTATCGATGTGCTTTCGCACAGATACAGGGCTGACATCGGGGAGTCCTCCCCCGTCAAGCCCTGGGCCACACACACGTGGCGTCAATGGAACCCTCGTATTCACTAATCCGTTCACGTAAAACGGGGTAATCCCCGTAGATGCATGTACCGAATTGTTAATACCAAATTCGGCCATCGGAAGCATCTCACTCCAACCCTTTGGAGAATCCGGATATAAACTCCGGAGAATATCCTCAACAACGCGATTAACGCGTTCCGTCTGACCGTCAGTCTGCGGATGATCCGTAGTGGACATGAGGAGCTTGGTGCCTAGCACCTTAAACAACGCTCCCCAGAATTGTCCCGTAAAACGGGGATCCCGATCCGACACAACGGAATCGGGTAGACCATGCTGTCGAAAGACACGGTCTAGGAACACTTTTGCTGTTCCTTGTCCATCTATGGACTCTGGCACCGCCGCCAGGTGAGCCATCTTGCTCAATCGGTCTACAAAGACCAATATGCCAGTGTTCCCGGCCTTATCCTTCGGAAAACCGAAGATAAAATCCATGCTAATGGATTTCCAACACTCCGTTGGAACCGATAAGCTCGCCAAAGGCGCAGCTGAACTTGCAGAGGGCTTAACCCTCTGACACGCCTCACCGGTGCGTATATACGCACCGATCCACTTATACATGTTGGGCTACCAATACAAATCGCTTAAAGTGCTGTAGGTCTTATCCCGACCGAAATGACCCCCGGTAGGGGCGTCATGTGCCTCAAAGAGGACTCTATACCTCAGTTCCTCATCATGAGGAACTACCACCCGCGGAGTGTCCTCCGCGCTCGTGCTATAAAATAGCAGACCGTCACAGTACCTGTAACGGTGTAAACGAGCTCTAGCTCGACTTGACAGGGTTGGCTCAGACAAGCCAAGACCCTTTTCACCTAACGCGCGGATAAGCGCCGCACATTGTGGGTCTTTATCATACGCCTGGCGTATGATATCCACCACAGACGTGGTGACGAATGTCGCGTGAGCGAGCTCGTAATCGGGACGACGCGACAACGCGTCTGCATACACGTTCTGCTTGCCAGGTTTATACTTAACCTCAAAGTTGTACTCCACAAAGAGCCAACGGGCCATCCGTTGCGAGAGATGAGGCGACTTTGTCGCTGTCCGTAAGGACGCGTGGTCAGTATAAACCACGAACGGCTTTGAGCCAAGTAGGCGAACCCTAAATTTGACAATAGCATACTTCATTGCAAGTAGCTCCTTGTCATGAACGGGATAATTCCGTTCTGCAGCTTTAAGCTGCCTCGACTCAAACGCAATTACGCGTTCCCTTCCTGCATCGTCTGCTTGTAACAAAGCACATCCGATTGCAAAATCGGAGGCGTCGCAGACGACACTAAATGGTTTTCCAGAATCTGGGAGAGCAATAACGGGAGCTTTTAACAAGCTCCTCTTTACCGCTTCAAAAGCGTTTTGGTGTTTGGTTTCTCAACACCAATGAACATCCTTCTTAAGAAGGTCGGTTAATGGCTTCGCCATTTCAGCGTAATTCTCGCTGTACTTGTGGAGGTAATTGGCTAATCCAATCCACTTCCGTAAATCTCTAAGATTTACAGGCGAAGGCCACTCCACAATGGCTTTCACCTTCGCGGGATCCGCCCGCACTCCATCCTTACCGATGAAGCATCCGAGGAAAGGAATTTCCTCATCACCAAAGATACATTTGGATGCGTTTGCATACAACTTATGCTCTCGCATACATTCGAGCACCGCTCGAAGGTGTATCAGATGCGTCTAAACATCAGACGAGTCGCCTTCCGCACACTATGAACGAATATATCGTCGAAGTACGTCTGAGCGTACTTTCTATGAGGGCGGAAGAGTTGAGTCACCAAGCGATTGAAAGTCGCTGGTGCATTTGAAAGCCCTTGTGGCATAACAAGCCACTCCCACAGCATGCCGCTAGGCGTGCTGACCGCTGTAAGCGGAATATCGGACGCTCGCATGAGCACCTGATAATACCCGTCCACCAGATCTAAGGCACTGTATACAGTAAAGCCCGCCATATTATTCTGGAGGACATCCTTCCGAGGAATCGGAGTCTGCATGGGTAAAGTAGCTGCATTCAGCTTGTTGTACGCATGCACGATGCGCCACTTTCCGTTCGGTTTACGAACACAAAAAGTGGGAGATGAGTGGGGAGACTTGCTCTCCCGCACCATCCCTGCCTCTCCTTTCCCCTTGAAGAATGCGTCGATGACGTCGCATTGCTCCTTGGGTAGAGGCCACTGCCTAGTGACGTAGTATTTGGTTCCAGGAATCAAATCAATTTCATGTCGGACCCCCCGATCCGGTGGTAACCCCATCGGCGGGTTGTCACTAATGACATCTCCGAATTCCTTTAACAAGGAATGGTAAGGGTCCTCAGGATCCGCAAGGATCTTAAGGTCGCTTCGGGCATTTAATGCCTGTTTGGTTTTCACCAAAACTGACTCGTCCATCGTGGATGAGGAGTTCAACTCCTCTTCCGGACGCAACACGACGACCTCGTCGATTTCATCTGCTTTCAAAGCAGTTCCAAATTCGTTGAAGGATATATCCTCCAACGACAACAGTTCGCCTACCCCAGGCAACCGTTCCAGGCTTACGCCTTCTATGACAACACCTGTCACAATATTCAGCATCCATAGGACTGCTGACTACTGGCCTCGGGACTCATCCCGACACCCAGATGGGGGGAGTCAATTGCCCATCTATTGGAAGCGCCACGCGCCTATCTACAGAGGTCTCTACCTCTACCACCGGTGACTCGCCGGTCTCACCTATAACGGCGTAGTCGGAATCCTTTCCGACGTGCGAAAGAGACGAACTTCGGGTCTCTTCTCTTGGAAGCGCCTCGCGCTTAACCACAGGGGTCTCTACCCCTACCACTGGAGTTACCTCAGAGGAATCCACCTCTGCCACTGGTAACTCACCAGTCTCGCCATTCACGGCGTGGGGATTAACCGCCGAATCCCCCTCGTTAAGGAACTATTTCTTTAACGCCATTGGGAATGATCATTTCAGACATCCCAATCTCTGGCATCTCATGTCAGAATCGCTTTTGCGATAGAGCAAAGGTGGGTTCATGACTCGCCAATGCTTCACCCGACCGCGGGTGCGTTGAGCCAATGGACTTAGACTTCCAGTCTATACATGGCTTGTGGCGTTCCAGCAACTTCATGCCCAGAATGAGGTCATACCTCGAGTCCAAATCCAGGACTAGGCAACGTTCTAAGCTGTCGAAGTCTGCAAACTTCAGCTTAAGGTCAATCGAGACCTTGGGTACAGAAACCTGTACGCTCGTCGCAAGACGGACCGTGACAACGTCACAAGAACGCGCCTCTAGGGCCTGGGCATACAGCCGACGCTTCACAGCAGAAGCCCGTCTGACATAATTGTCAGACGCTCCAGAGTCTATCAAGACTCTCCAAGGCTTATCAAAGCCTTTCACGTCCGCAAGGACTACCAGCAAACCTGGCTGGTACACCAACTCGGTGCTAGAAAGCACCGTTTCCCTCGGGGATTTGTGCTGTCGTCCCCTCCCCTAGGGCTTAACAGCACTGAGGGGTCCCCCAGTAGGGCGCCCCGCACCTACTGGGAGCCGTCGTTTCCCGACGGCTTGGACAAGGGCTTTTTCCCCACCCTTGGTCCCTTGTAGCGAGTGTCTCGCTGGGGATTTTTCGGACATCTGTTCCTCAGATGATCCATGCTCCCACACAGGAAGCATCTCATCGGCCCACGCCGCTGCAACATAGCCAAGAGCTCTGCCTCGAAGCTCTGTGAAAAAGAGTCAGAATGACTCTGAACAGGAGGTTTCTCCTCCGCTTCGACCTGACTCAGGTCCATGGGTTCGGGACCCACCTTAGAGGAACGGAAGTTCCTCTCGGCGTTGAACGCCATCTTGAATGCCTCTTCCATGGATTCGGGTAGGCATCGGAACAATTCCGAACGTGCTGGACCTTCTCTCAGGCCTCCCATGAAGACGGGGATGGACACATCGTCCGAATACGCTTTCGCGTACATCCCTGCCAACAGGGTCTTAAGCTCCTGGATATAAATCTCCAGGTCCTTAATGCCTTGAAGGAACCTCAGGAACGCCAGTTGATTCTGGAAAACCAGATCAGGCGTTGCGTACATGTCCATAAGCTTCTGCTTAAGGACTTCCCAGGTTGGGAACACGTTCGTGACCGAATCCGGATACGTAAACGCCCATGTACGGGCTTTGCCCGTAATATGGGTCAGTGCAAGTCCCATTTGCAAGTGATCATAGACCACATTCGCTGTGGCGAAGGCCGTTTCGACCTCTCGCAACCAAACATTAAGGTTGTCACCCTTCTCTCCGGTGAACTCCTTTATCTTAAACGATAATGGAGGGTGCACCCCCGTGGAATGACCTCCACCGCAACTCGCCTCATGAGCGATGAGGGCATTTACCCTTGCCTTTACGGCCTCAAGGCCCTGCTCCACTAAGAGCTTCATGCCTTCATCACCCGTTAAGGGTAACAGCCTTTTAAAGGCTTCATTCTGGACGAGGGTCAAACTATCCCAATCGTCCTGATTCATCATTTGCAGAGGATGCCTTAGTCTACCAACACAGGTGTTGGATTGACTACAAGTGCTACCAGATGTAGCCGGTGCGTATACGCACGGTGCGGCAAGCGCACAGAGGAAGACTCTTCCTTAAAGCGGTAGCTACAGCTACTTATCCGATACGCCCTTATGAAGGGCTTAGTAGGAGAGATCTCCTACTCGGGGCCAAGATTCCCTGGTTGGTTTACTTATTAGCCTTAACGGCTGTGTTCCCTTTACAGGGTGTAAGTAAAGGGAGGGCTCCCTCTTACCTACGACACTCACTGCACGCGCGACCGGTCGAGGTCGCGCGACTGCACTTTAGAGTGAAATGTAAACTGAATATATTTAATATGTAATTAGCCTAAATTAATTTAAACTAATGTAAACTATATGTAATACTTAGTAGAATATACCCAATTCGTACCTAGCTAAAATGTAATGTACACACCTGTGTACCGACACGTGGATGGCTGACACACCACCACCCAAGGGCTCCTGCCTTCATTGGTTAAAATAACCAAAGGTTCGAAAACTTTCAAACCGGTCAATACTGACCTCAACCGTAGTGTACTCATGTACACCAACACTAAATCTAACTCGAATGTAACCCCGTTACATTTCCGCTGCCTGATCGAGTACGCCTTCGCCGATCACTACCTGATCGACACACTGCGACTCGCGACCCGCACTCAGCTGCTCACAACTCGCGCCAACTAAGCTGATCAGAGACTTTTAGCATCTGATCGCGCCTGATCGAGTCTGATCATTCTTGATCGACGACTCTTAGTGCCTGCCCAAGCCTGATCACTGTTGATCACACCTGACTGCACGTGGTTCAAGCTTGATTGCGACTGATCATTGCCTGATCGCATCAGTCGACTCATCACAAGTCAACTCAATCTTGCCACAAGGAATTGTAGTGTGCCATCCCCGCCACCTGGAGAGCGACCCACGCATAATCCGTCGGGTACACAAAGTGAGAAGAAACACAAGCAGTCAAGGACAACCGGAGGTCCCCCTTCGTCAGTCGGCAGTCCGGGCGCCGTAGTACCGCCTGATCAAGCCTCAAAAACTTTGATCAGCCGCTCCACCACAGTACGATGTTTTTCTGTGTGAAGTAACAAACTCTCCATGGCCTCAAGAGGCACCGCAAAGTTTCAAGTGGATATAAAAGACATCACGCGCTTCAAGCTTCGTGGCATTGGGCTTTACGATAGTTTAGAGGCACGAATGTCATCATAGGATATGGTGAGATAAAATGAAGGTCGTAAAGCATATCTATACGATTGAGGAAGGCATTATCGCTGATCGTACAATTCTATTAGCCATCAAGCCTGAAGCAGGCAAAATTGCTGTTGCAATAGGCACTGCTCAGGTTTTAATAGAGGACGCAGCGTTCACGAAGGAATACAGGTAGTGGTAATTGTCGCTAGAAATGAGCAAGACAGAGGCCTTGACCCAAGCGTTCCGTTGCTTTATGACGGGGATTATTAAGCTAATGGATAATTTGACAATCCACAAACGAAAAACATATAACCTAATTGACTACACGTAGAATATGCAATAATTTTTGGGGATTGTTAAATCGACCCTCCCCAATTGTTAATTCGCCCCACCCCCCGCCCATTTCTACACATCGATGTAACAATGCCCTTTTTATATTTTAAATAATGACCTTCGCCTTTTTGGAATTTGCGAAGGAATAATTCACTGACCTTCTGGAATCAGTAAATGGCGACGAGGCAACTTCCAGCGATAAAAATAAGGCCAAGTAATGTATAGAAAGGTTGTACAAGCACTATCGTTTATGTATGAGTGGGATTTGTTGCCCAGGACCTTTGCCAATAGCACCAGCCTTTGCTTCATATAAAGTTGTATCGAGTTTGATTTTCGCATTTTGCATTACGAGGGTCAGCGTATACTGACCCGCTTATTGTACAACTGTTGATTTTCCATGTAGCCATGATGGTCTTTCAAGGTAAACCATATGGTGGAAACGGATTGGCTGATAACATTTTTTATGTATGGTGTATACAGATTTTAAGTCAGTAGCGCTTAGGAATATTAAGCTCGAGTCAGTGACTTATAATGTTTATATTTGATTAATATATATGACTTCAGATTTTTTTACAAACTTCGAGAAGCCTAAAACGACAGAGCGGGCTACAGCTTTTGAGAGCTGCTACAGCCCAAACAAGAACACGAATTCAAGCTACCCAAGTCGCCTGTTCCAACAGGTTATGAGCCCAAGTGGTCTCGTGTGTCAAGAGGTGTCATTTTCTGCTGAATTTTAAGTTTTGTGCGCAAGTGGTTTTTTCTTGTGGTTTTTTCGAGTGGTTCTCTCTCGTGTGGTTACAGTTCTAAGTACTAGTGGAAGTCCCCTCACTTTCAGAGGTCTAGTGGAATTGTTGGCGTGTTTGTGCGCCGTATATTTTTTTTGAATTTACGTTGATTTTACCATGGATAGAGGTGGTGAATCGGATTTCGAGCCGGAAGTGGCTCTGAAAGCCATCCTTGATGGGATGAAGGAAATGAAGGGTCGCATGAAGTCGATGGAAGATGCGCAAACGCGCGCATCCACCGCAAGCACCGTGGCTGCACCTGCTACGACTGCTGCCCCTGCTCCGGCTGCTGCTCCTGCCGCGCCGGCCACGCCTGCAGTACTGAAGCAGGACCCGATGTTTGCTCCCCGGAACAGTGTGTTCCGGGAGTCGCTAATAAATTGTGGTCTATTCGGCAAGGAGATGACGCTGAATGACCTGGCTGACTACATCGACATTGAGGTCGGTAGAGCAGCCAGGCCGAACCCGGCTAGGCTCCCGGCGAACAATCCGGGAAACACACCGAATGCGGGCAGGGTACATGCACCGGCGACGCAGACGCCCGGAATGCAGTTCCGGCAGGCAGCGCACGCCCCTCCCCCACAGCATTTTCAAGCGTCGTATGCCAAGATACCGAAGCTCGGCATCGAGAAGTTTTCAGGGGTTGAACTGTTCCCCGGACTCGGTGCCGGCTTCAAGCAGTGGGCATATATCTTCATCGAGGCTGTTGAGATATACGAGATGTCATCTGGATTTGTGTGGACCGAGCGCCTTAAAGTAAACAAGCTTGGAGAATATCTCGAAGGGGTGGCAGGGGATTATTTCCGTGCAAATATAGGCACGTGGTGGAAAGCTGCCCCTGAATTATTGGCGATATTGGATTTCATGTATATGGCATTTAGAGTGACTATCTCCCGCCACCAGGCTGCAGTGTGGTTTGCTTCAGAGAAGAGTCCTAAAAGGACTTGGACTGAGCACTACCTGTACCTGGTAGCCCTGGCTCGCGAGAGCGGCATGGGCGAAAGGATGGTGGTTGAGAAATAGTCTAATTCGCTGCGCCCCGCCTGAAAGTTGAAATCATGGCCAGGTACAATCCTATGCGAGAGGATTACGTGTGCCATGCGCAAGAATTAATATCGTGGGCGCAGGAATTGGATGAGATACGCCGAAAATCAGACCGCCTTCTCGTATGCATGCAAATTCGGTAACGGAGACCGGTTTTGTAAGAAGATGCTACGGCTGCGGAAAGCCTGGGCACATAAAGAGGGAGTGCCCGCAGAGGCAAAAAGGCGCCAAAGAATGCAAACTCCAAGGATCAAGGTGGTTCCAGCGGTCAAAACCGAAAAGTCGCGTTGTCGACCATTGAAATTGAAAACGAAGTTTATTTGACTGGAAAATGGCTGTCGGAGATGACATGCCTGCAACGACGTGGATCGTCGATAGCGGTGCCAGTAGGCACCTAGTGGCTGACGAAAATTTGCTTTTCGATGCAGTCGCGTGTGGGCCCGAAGATGGTTTTTTGTCGCCCGACGGTAGAAAATTGGCGGTGACCAAGGTTGGAAGAATCAAGCTGGTTATGCCTGATGCCGATCCAATTTCGATCGAGCTCATTGAAGTATATTTTGCAGCCAAACTTGCCAAGAATTTGATTTCACTTGGCAAGTTCCTTGAAAAAGGGTGCAAAATAGTGGAAAAGTTTGGAAAACTAACGATACAGTGAAATGGAAACGCGCTGTTTCCAATTCGGATTTTTGGATCGATTTTCGTGGCAGAATTAATGCCAAAAAAGCTGGGCGGGCGCGCGCAGCAGTTCAAGCATATGTTGCTGTATGCTGTCGCTGCGGAACCTGATGGTGATGTGCAGGAAGGCACTCTCCATCACTTTCATACCCGTTTGGGTCACTTGGCATTCGACACGTTCGAAAAGTTAGCCAAGGACCCCAGGTCAGGCATCAAGTTGACAGATAGTAGTCGACCCAATTGCCTGACCTGCGATGAAGGAAAGGGATCAGGAAGCCGCAGCCGGGGACAGATTCGGGTGAAAATTCGCCGATTGAATGAGTCGGCGGTGTGATATGTAGTGACTTGAAGGGTTCGATCACACCGCGCGACAGGCGTGGGAACCGATATCTAGTGGTGTTTGTGGATCATTTTTCAAGTTACGTGCGTGTGTTCGCCGCTCGAACGAAAGATAGAGCGGCGAAAATGTTTGAGCATTTTTAACTTGGTTCGAAAACGAATTCAAGTGTCGAATTCACGTTTTGCGCACGGATGGAGGCGGTGAGTACAAGACCGTAGAATTGTTCTGCAAAAGAACTGGAGTGCGTCGACAAGTTACGGAGGCTGGCAATCCATCCTCCAATGGAAAGTACGAGCGGATGAACCGGACCATTTTTAACATGGTCCGGTGTATGATTTTTGGGTCGGGGGTACCGCTAATGTACTGGTCCGAGGCGGCGGAATACGCCTCTTACATTTTAAACCGTACCCCGAACCGTTCGAACCCAGGCAAAGTGTCGCCATTCGAGATGCTGACGCACAAGAAACCTTCTCTGAAGGAAATTGTAGTGTTTGGGTCGCCGTGCATGGTGTGGCGTGATCCCAAGAAAAAGACCCTTGCCAAACACGCCGAAAGGGCATTGATTTTAGGTCGAAGTGATGAAACAAGCGATTTAAGGTTCTTTTGCTGAAAGACAGGGTGGTGACGGTCACTCGCCATGTCAGTGCAATTGAAACACTGGACAAGGAGGCGAGTGACCAAATTACAAGGGCGCTGGGTGTTGCAGATGAAGAAGAGATGAAGAAACGCGCTGCAGGACGCTCAGGTGCAAAGCCGACTCAAGAAACCGACATATCGGAACACTCTGAAGTGCAAGATGATAGTGAGAAGGCACGTAAGACGCCGAGAAAATCTGGACGATTGATTAAGAAGACGCATAAGGCGGCAGAGCTGGAAAAAACCAGCAAGAAGAAAGTGAAAGACCAAGAGAGTGTGATTGAAGTAAATGATATGAAGGAACGTGGAGTGCTTTGAAATAAAACTTCGATTGATGGAAACAATTTCGAAGTCGAAGAAACTGAAGTTGGAATTTCGGAGCGCGCGATGTGCGTTTGCGCTGTGGCGGAAACAGTTGACAGTGTAATTGCTTCCAAGATTGCAGTTCCTGATCCGAATTCCTACAAGGAGGCGCATGAAGGAGCACACTCCGACTTGTGGACGAAGGCGGAACAGGAGGAGCAGCAAGTGCTTGAAGAAATTGGGACCTGGAAAATTATCAAGCGCCCTCCAGACAAGAAGTTGCTGCCCACTAAGTGGGTGTACAAACTAAGTTGCGCGAGGAAGGAACAGTCGAGCGTTATAAGGCTCGACTGGTGGCGCGCGGTGATCGCCAAGTTTATGGCCAGGATTACCACTTCACGTTTTCGACAGTCATGGAAGTCGACAACGTAAAGGTGATCCTGGCCATGTCACAGATTTGGGGGGTACCGGCGGCACGGTGATGTGCCGAGCGCCTACCCGAAAGAAAAAGCGGAAGATGATTGTGAAATCCATCTGAAGATTCCACAAGGTATGCAGATTCCGGTGGAGTTATATGAAGTTTTGATGTGGAATCGAATGACGAACTTTCTTTAAAGTTGGAAATAAATCTGTACGGCATCAAACAGGCTGGCAGGCTATGGCATCAACTGCTGTGACAAACATTGGAAGGGTTGGACTTTCAACAATGCGTCACCGATACCTGCGTATTTGTCAGGCGTGGTGTGGATGGTACCGTGCTAGTTGGAGCATATGTGGATGACCTATTGGTCACTGGAAGCACGTCAGAAGCGGCTGATAAGTTTTTTGACGAAATGAAAGTACTGGAGCTCAAGGACCTTGGGGTCGTGAGCAAGTTCCTGGGTGTTCGTATTGAAGGAAACATTCATGATGGATATAAGTTGGATCAGGAGGCTGCTATCGATGAGCTCCTGATCGCGCATGATTTTACGAAAATAAATGCGACGCTCACGCCGGTGCTCAACATGGACGGTGTGGAAGGCTTCAAGGAGTTGTTGCCACCCAAGTCAAGGGAGAATTTCCCAAGTGTGAACACTTTTCAATCGTTGGTGGGCATACTCCTGTGAATTTCTCGTTGTACCCGCCCGGATATTGCATTCGCAGTGCACCGCGTAACGCGGCGCACGCACGCGCCTACGTTGTGGGATTTCAAAGCAGCGAAGCGAGTCGTAAGGTACCTAAAGGGTACCAAGAGCTTGAAACTCCGACTAAGCCACGATGACGAATTGCCACTGCCAATTCGAATTACCTGCTACACGGATGCTGATTTTGCAGGTGACAAGACGGATCGAAAGAGTGTGAGCGCAGTGGTGGTGTATTTAAATGGTATTATCGTTTCATGGAAGTGTAAGAAGCAGACTACCGTGGCGTTATCTACGGCTGAAGCTGAATTCGTGGCTGCTGCTGTCGGTGGACGCGAAGCATTGGGGCTTCGTGAACTGTTGCTGGAAATTGGTTTGCTTTCTCGAACACCTCTGCTGTTGAAGATGGATAACCAGGCAGCTATCACGCACGTGGAATCGGAGGCAAGTGCTGTAAGCACGAAACATATCTACATCAAGTTGAAGTTTTTGAAGGACCTGAGCAAAAAAGGATGGATTAAAGCGGCTCACGTACCAAGTTTGGATATGGTGGCAGACCTACTTACGAAGGATTTGAGTGCGCAGCGGGTCCAAGATTTGCGAAACCAAATCGGTTTTAATTGAGGGTGTTACAGCGCGCGCCGTTTCAGGAGGAGTGTTGATTTTCCATGTAGCCATGATGGGCTTTCAAGGTAAACCATATGGTGGAAACGGATTGGCTGATAACATTTTTTATGTATGGTGTATACAGATTTTAAGTCAGTAGCGCTTAGGAATATTAAGCTCGAGTCAGTGACTTATAATGTTTATTTTTGATTAATATATATGACTTCTGATTTTTTTACAAACTTCGAGCAGCCTAAAACGACACTGCGGGCTACAGCTATTGAGAGCTGCTACAGCCCAAACAAGAACACAAATTCAAGCTACCCAAGTCGCCTGTGCCAACACAAACCCTCCACATCTGTGAGCAGCATCAGTAGATCCGCTTGAATCTCACCGCCTACTAGCGCAGCAAGAGAGTCGTTGTCTGTAAAGACAGTGCCATCAGGAGAGGCGCTGACCGCATCATTCTCATTGACGATAGGAACAACGTCTAGTTCAATCAAGTTGAGCATCGTATCGCGCATATTTGCGCGGTTTTGATCCGTTTTAAAGTCTGATGCCGTGACAAGCACTTGAGAGAAAGCCACATCATAGAGCGAAAAAAGCGTTTCGTAGAGTAACATGAGGCCAATTTGACCGGCCGCAGCCATGGCACCTTTTTTCTTTTCAAGTTCCAGCATCTGCTGGTTACCTTGCACGTGAGTGCGCAACGAAGCCGACAGTAGAATTTGTTAAGACGCTTACGTCCGATGCCCACAGCACACTGGTCACCAAACGCGCTTCCCTGGCGCTTAAGCATACAGACTTGTTCCACAATGGACGCGCTGTGACCAAGCGCCGGCTCGCCGTTTGTAGAAACTACGCTGGTTCCCATCTTAACAACAATACGGGTAGCGTGTTTGAGGTCATGGCGTGTGATAGGGCAGTCGCTCCCGAAGGTATTTAAGTGCGTCAACGACTCTTTTCTCATTCTGGCAATGATGTATGTTTTTTAGTGGGTACGGTGAAAAATAGATAATGAAAAAGAGCATTGTTACATCGATGTGTAGAAATGGGCGGGGGGGGTCGATTTAACAATCCCCTATTTTTTTAGGGGAATTCTCCAAAAAGGGGGAGAAAATTTAACTGATTTCCCAAATGGGGGGGAATCTAAATTTTAAATATATGATTGAAATAGGAAAGCGCTATTTGCCCCCCCCCATTTTGGCTATTTGCCCCCCCCAAAAATTACTTCAGCCAATCAATTTGCACGAAAGATAATGAGCTCAAACAACAGCGGAGAGGGGGGTCCAACTATTTTACTGTTCAGTATAGTACAAACCTATCTGTCCTGGACAATTCAGCTACTTAATGTCTCGTTTCTATATCGCTATCGTTAATTTTGATGCCATCATCATGTGAAACAAGCTCGCTATTCGCAATCTCTTCCTTCATAAAACGGTCAGCTTCTTGCTCTACGACGTCATCTACTGGTGCCGGCTCGTTCACGCGCTGACGAACTTCTTGCGGACGAAACGTCTCTGTCGGCCGCTGGCAGCGCACACCAGTAACGCTTAAAGTTGTGTCTGGCATAGAAGGCTCCTGCTACGGCTCCGTTCCAGCAATCGTTCCAGAAGTCGTTGGTTGATCTGATTGAGATGTGGAAACTTCTGTTTGTATTGGCAGCTGATATCTGCAGGTAGGGCACACGTTGTGTTCCAGGAGCCATCTTAGGCCACAACCCTTGTGGAAGGTGTGGCCGCACGGAAGAGAAATAATTTTATCATCTTTCTCATAGTCACTCAAGCAAATGACACATTCCCTTTGGTTTTCCGTCTTCTCTATTTCTTGCGTCCAAACTTTCACAGGTACCTTGTCCAGAAAAGGTTTGCTAGTTGGCGGCGGTCCGTGCTGTTGTTCCTGCGCCCTCTGAAAAAGCTCGTGTATTGTGTTCATAAAGCCATTATTACTGTATCCCTCTGAATCGGCACCGGATGCCGACCTGAACAGTGGGATGCCATTGAGCACGGACTGCAGATATTGCGCTGGAGACGGCGTGAAGGCCATTTGCATGCCGTCGTTAAACTGTACCCATATCGTCGGTGGCGGTGGGATGATGAAGACAACGTTGCCATGTGTCGGTGGTTGCTGCTGTTTTGCAGTTGTTGTTTGAGCTCATTATCTTTAGTGCAAATTGATTGGCTGAAATAATTTTTGGGGGGCAAATAGCCAAAATGGGGGGGGCAAATAGCGCTTTCCTATTTCAATCATATATTTAAAATTTAAATTCTCCCCCCATTTGGGAAATAAGTTAAATTTTCTCCCCCTTTTTGGAGAATTACCCTTTTTTTATAATCATTTTGTACTAAACCAATAGTACTTGCAAAAAAGGCAGTTAAATTAGCCTATTTCTGAAATTAAAGTAAATCTGTAGAAAAAGTACAGTCGTTCTTAGCTTTAGAGACAAAATCTCTTGCTGGAAGTAATTATGACAGTGCTAACGGTCCACTACAAAGGACAGCGGCACTCGCTCTCCTTTTCAAATCACATTCCTCCCACAATTGCTGATTTGCAAGCACAAATTCAGTTTAAACTAAACGTCGAACCCGAAGCTCAGCGTTTATTTCAGAAACGACGTCGTGTCAACTGTAGCGACGTGTTCGAGCCTTTGACTGACGTATGTGACTGTAGTGAAGAGGCGCCACCTCTATTCTTAGTCGTTGGAGCTTCAGCAGCCGCGATTCACGAAATGAATCTTGTACAGGATACGGCAGAGAAAGAGAGGAAAATTCGGTGATTTGTTCTTACTATATGACGGAATTGGTCCTATAAGTTTCGGAGTCTCTAAGTGACCTTGTTTTTCTCCCAGAGAGTCTCGACGTGTGGTGAATATATCTAAACGAAACCGAACGCTAGCGGCACAAACGGCCATGTCAACGAACTATCGCTTTCATACTATTGAGCCATTAAACAATTTTAGTGACAAAAATAAAGCACAAGAAATTTTAGAGAACCTTGCAAACGATCGAGGAATTTTGGCGGTTATGGCAAAGCATAAGTACGTACTTCCATTGATGTAAGAGATAGAGAGGTGACAAGAAACTTTATATTGTGACTTGGTTTCAGGTGGAGTGTCGGTGTGCTGGCAGAGATGCCACCTGATGGAAAGGTGGGCGTCGATCCTGTGTGTGTGCTGGGTTTAAACCAGAACCAAGGGCAGAAAATCTTGTTACGGTTGCGAACGGATGATTTCCGTGGATTTCGCAAATTTTTAACGTACGTTTCGCATTAATTTGATCGTATAAAGTTTGATGTGCACACCCCATGGTGACGCGAAACTTGATTTTTTTACAGCATCAAGAAGGTTTTGTTCCACGAGCTCTCGCATAATGTACGTCCAGTCGTTCAGGATTCCACACAAGCAGTCCACTTTCTTAACCTTTCTCCTCTCGAGTTGATATTGTAGGTACATCCCAAGCACGATACCAATTTCTACGAGCTCATGAGACAAATTGAGAAAGAAAGCGATGCGTTAGACTGGACAAAGGCAACGGGTACTGCTCTGGACAGTTCTAGATTCATTCCACACAGCTACGATAATGGCAACACCCAATTAAAAGGTGGACATCGACTGGGAGGGACCTCTGAACGAGGTCGTCGACTCGTACGCATCCAAACTGCACCAGTGCGTACAGAACCGTCGGAACGAATTCCACGCAGCCTCCCGACGGACGCTATGGCACTCGAAGAAAAGACGTTGATGGGTGAGCAACCACCAAATGATCGCGAGCGACGTCTCCACGACGCCGTAGCGCAACTTTACACTCGCTATCGTAGCGAGCGTACGTCGAAATCTCTTGCGTTGCTTCAGAAGATCGTTTCGAATCTCCTGCGCGAGCCAACGAATGCCACGTTTCGGTCCATTCGGAAAGCGAATGCCCTGTTTCAATCCCAAGTGGCAACGTTTCCAGAGTGTCTGGACTTTTTACAAGCGCTTGGGTTTGAAGACCACGTGGAAACGTTTGTGCTCACACATGAAGACCCGGCGCTGCTCTCGATGGCAAGCGCGATCCTGGAGACCTTCTTGTCTCGTTCGCCAACATAAAACATGTATACCGGTATACACTTTTAGATCTTGAAGAGGCAACTGAAAATCGGTATCTGAGTATTTTTATAGGAAGGATTTTGAAATATACATACACCCGGTGTATACGAGATACCCCAGCTGCACGTTGGACGACTGTCCGTACGAAATAACCTCTGAGCTTTGCAGATCACTTTCCAACCATTCGTGTCGACTTCTACTGATTCGACTTGGAGTGGCGGACAAGAAGAGAAGGCGTTGAATGGAGAGAGCAAATTACAGAAAAAATTATTTTGTTTTTTTTCTCTTTGCTGCACTTGTATTCTACAATGCAGTGAATACCACTCGTTGAATTGATAGCGACATCAGCATTTCGAATATCTTTCTTTACCCATGCGTGTGAGGGCGATGTGCAAAGAAAGCTGGCTCGAGCTGAACTGTCGAACGCCTCGTCATCGGGTGTCCTGAACGCTTACTGGCTGGATGTTTTTTCGGGATGATCCCTTCCACACCACCACGGATGCTTGACGCATCAGCTGGCCTTGGAGCTGGGCATCTGAGGCAGGGATCAACCGTGCCGCAGCCCCAACGGTTACAATAAAGTAAAACGACATAGTGATATTGCTGAATGGGTAGGAGTAGGGGAAGGGCAAGAATTCCAGGCAAATAAGCAAATCAGGCCTGAAAATAAGTTTTTCCTAAGCTTATACTTAAAACTAATAATAGGGAGAATAAAAAAACGAATGGCGAGCGGAATTGGCATGCAATTTTGGTTTTGGCAGATTCGTCAGAACTGGCCAGTCATCGATGAATGGTCGCCTCGTGGCTTCGAATCCCCGATTTAGTCAATTTTTTGCCGAAGCAAAGATTATAAGTCGATCGACACCTGTCGCCCGCAGCCTTAATGGCCGTGCCGGCGCCAATGGTCCGGTCGCGTCTGAATCGGAGACACTTGTGCTGCGTGCGACTCCATCTATTAAGCGGTATAATATTGCGCAGTTTGACTTGCCTGAGCTCCCGCACTTTAGCTCGTGCGCATAGTCTGTCATGATGTATCGCAAGCCGGAGTGGGTAGACGACGAGGAAGAGAAGGAATATGTTGTTTCTGTGGGTTATAATCCGGCATTACGAAAACGACGCCGTCGTCGTCGCAATGATACGCGCACGGCAGGATGGGTGATTGAGGACAGCGAAGGCAACAATAAATTCAATGGAACGTTTGAAGATGAGCAGTCGTCTACATATATGCTACTGGTGAAGAATCGACACAATGATGAGTTTAGTGTCATGCTTGTGGAACAGTGGTTTCGTTTTAAAAAGCCGCTCAGCTATTGCATGCTTACTCTGGAGGAGGCTGAAGAGATGAACAACGAGAAAAAGCTAGCGGTTGAGAGATGGCTCATGAAGCATTAGCTTGAAGGCGAAGAAAAGCTGATGCTTCCGGGGAAACGGTCAGTGATCCACGTGTCCGCACAGGAGCTTTAGCTATTTCATCATCGAAGACGAAGACGGATAATGATGACATCTTGGCGTCGCTGAGACGGCGCGGCCACGACGTGTGCCACGTCCGAAAGCTCGCGGAGAAGGTGCAACGGGCGAAGATGGAAGAGATTTTGAGGCAAAATTTGATGATGATGAAAGTGACGCGGAAATTCATCATGACGAACCACAAGGACTTGAGTCCGATTCGGACGAAGACGAGTTTGAAGTGGATCCTGAAGGAACTGGCAAGCTAATCGAGACGGGTCAAGCCATGAAGGACTTATTAAAGCGTGAACAGAATGGAGTGGAGAAATGTTAGAGAACAACAAAGATAAGGAAGATGAGGACGACGATGAGGAAGATGAAAATTTTACGGCCAAGGACATGGACGTTATCAAGCGCGATTTGGGGGGTAAGATCATCCGCGACCGTTCTGTTGCATCGAGCGATGGTGCTACCTTTGGCGACGTCAAGCTAGAGCTAGCGCTGCAGATGTTGCTTCTGTTTCAGAATTAAATGGCAAGGCCAAGGGTACCGCAACCATTGGTGTTGATGGTGCTAATGGTAAGTGGAAGGCAGATGACAGCCGCGCGAAGGAAGATATACCCCAGAAGATGGCAAAGATATCGGCGGCTGCGTCCTCAAACAAGCTTACCGAGACTGGTGTGCAGAAAGAGCTGATCCGTCGCACCATTTGCGATGTAGAAGTTGATGAAATTGACGGTCGTCTGTTGGTGTTGAAGTCGCAGTTCCGTTAAGAAAATTTAAGAGGAGACTTGTGTCAATTTGCGTTCGAGCTAAGAATTACCGGATTAAGCACATGTGGACTTGCTAAAAATTACACGGAGTAAATACATTTACCGTTGAACAGGTTAACATGACTTAATATATGCACGCTTGCATTGACACATATGAATTGGCTGTGGAAAAGCTGGTCGAGAGGAGCTTTTTGAAGCACCAAACATTTGCGTTGCATTTTGATGCTGATTGGTGGAACTGCAAATGGCAAAAATCTGAATGGAGAGCGATTCATGCTCGCCATTGCGTTTTTTTGAATCCCCCTATTATGCAAATACACAAAGTTTTGTACTTAACCTAAAGTTATGTACAATACATCACCTTTTCACTGTAAAGTCGCTGAAAGTCCAATATTGCGACGCGAGCCGCCGCATGAACTGCGCGTGCTTCTAACTAGAACGCCTTGCAGCGAACCCATTCCTTGAAAACAATAGGAGAGAAAATTGGCAAGAATTGGGGGAAAAACGTTCAGGTGTTGTTATTAGATGCTAGCTCTGTTAAAAAAAACTCACAAACTTATCATATACAGTCGTTGCTAATTTTTTTGCGCCTTCCTCGTCACCCTCAACCGGAGAATTTGGTGATGACAACAACTTCGCTCGGATCACTGCCAACGTTTGGTCCTTATTCCGGTTACCCTCAGGACTGTGGTAAAAAAAGTCAACCGAAACGTTCAGAAGTGGGTTCTCAGCAAGGTTGTCGACCTTATGGAGCTTTAAATACTTGAAAACCTGGGCAGAATTACTATTTAAACGAACCCAGCTCTGACGCTGATATTCCAGTAGACGGTTCGCAATATTCATCTCGCTCTTGAGCTGCAACAACCAGTTTTGAAAATGTGCGGTCACTGTAATTAAACATTAGGACCGCAAAAATATACTCGTCTGCGTACCGACCCAGCTTACTAACGATGGTATCGTACCAACGCTTAAAGTTTGGGTCTTCAAAATGTTTGTCTTTGACTTTCTTGAGTTTCAGGCGTCGGAAGAGTATGCCAACTTGGGTCATTATGTCCTTGTCTCCGCGGCGACGTCCTAACCTTTTAAGCCGTGCAGCAAGATTTCCAAAAGACGCCCTCTCTTCGATCTTCTTTGTGTGGTGACTCGTCAACATGGTCGCGTCGTGCCGAAGATTCCGAGCAGTGGATAGTGGCACATCGAGCATATCCAAGGCGTCCTCACGTTGGTCAACCCCGCTGGTTATGAATTTGGCCATAGCCACACAAGTCCAGGCTAGCAGCAGAACTGCAATTAGTAAGTTCGCATGGGCCAATTGCACGTTGCACCACTATAAGCCAGCAAATTCTTAAATGAACTTGACTTTAGGAGATGGAAGGTTCATTAAAAAATATGCTGGCTTAAAGACTGAACTGGATGGTAGGGTTTCGATCAGAGGCAGCACTTGTATATAGAAAACAATGACTGTGTTGTATAATACATACGGAAATCCCCGGGACCAATATAATGTACGGAGAGCACATCATCTTCTCTTCACAACGCCCGGATAGTGCGCAGAAAGTCACAGCAGCTGGGAACATCCAGATCAAATATAGGATGTAGAGAAACAGTTGTTATCATAAAGCTCTTACGACGCTATGGTGTGCAATTATCTCCGGCGTAAAGTCTGCTAATTATCTGAAAGAATCGATAGATCTCGCTTTGGTTCGTTCTTTTTACTCCAGCTTTGAAAAGCAATAGAATTCCCTGTCGGGTTGATGGTGAAGCCAGAATACGTATCTTACCGAGTCCTTCACTGTTCGCTTCGACTCGCGCAGCTCGCAAACTCAGTGGCTTTGTAGTACAACTCCAAATCGTGGCTGTATACAAGTTCAAATCTCGTCATCTAGAGGTATTTTGATTATGCAAACACGAAGGAGATAGGTGCAGCGTACACCTCGCTCTTCGAACACTCTTGTCGCAATTGACTGCACGCCGCTAGGGTCGGCAATAATAAACACCATGGCAATCTAATGTTTTTAAACGACTTTGCCAAAAACAAGAGAACTTGTTGAGGAGGCGGCGAAGTAGCATGAATTTACATCACGGGCCCTATAAAATACATCAAGCGCCCTAAATGATGCATTTTGAAGAGCGTAGCCAATGGACATTGACAAGATGATGGACGTGGACAGCCAGCCACCTGTGCGGCTTTCTCGTGATGTCAAAGCTTGAAAAATTTCTGTGATATGCGGTATCACCTATACGCATTTACGTCTCGTTTGAAATGCATCATTGATGCATTTTTAGAAGCAAATTCATGAACACCCGATAGTGTATAGACTTTTAGTCTAATCGAATTTAATAGGCTTGAATTGGCATCTCCATTGAAAAGGCATGCATAGTGTACAGATGGTATCGCATATTCGCATATCACCGAATCTTCTTACATCCAATTGACATTCCCGAAGGTCCATGTACAGTATGCAGCACTGGACGGTGATGATTTGTCAGTGATAGGAGGCAACTTCCAGTCGACGACAGATATGCGGATCAAGCATGCAAAAAAAGAAAACTGATCTGTTTCAAAAACAAGAGAGGGTTTCCATTTTTCACCACAGCATTAAGATACCGGCTTCAGAAGCATATGTGATAGAGAGAGGGTTTCCATTTTTCACCTCAGCATTAAGATACCGGCTTCTCTTGAGGTTTCTCAATTATGTAGTTCACATAAATGGGATGCAAGCTACATGTACATGGATTCGTATCCACTGGACTCGGACCTTGAACTGTTGAAAGTTGTAAGCGTTCCTACTTGCGTAGATAGTCGAAAACTTGTGCCGTAGATGTCCAATAATAACTCCAATATAACGAACTTGTCTTAAGTCAATAACTCTGCAACCAAATGTCCATTCGCAGTGAAAATAACACCCATAGACACTTCGTAATGAGAAGAAGAAAATAACTAAACCAGGGATAAGTCCTAGCATTAAATATGTACCAGATGTTGAAGATATGGTAAACTTCCATCTGTTGTGTGCTATACACTACTTATTAGTGCTCAGAATGGTACTCAGAATGAGTACAAAAACATAAAGCATATTACTAATAAGTGCGATATGAGTATTGCTATAACTAATAAAAGTATTAATCATACCCGGCTTTAATAAAGCCGGTAATTATGAATACTTTTAACATGAATAAGTGCTCACGGGATTCGGACCTTGGTTTTCGTGCTCACTGAATTCCGGCCTTGAATTTTGGTGTCCACAAGACTCGGACCTTAGTTCGGTGCCCACTGTAGTACCTGAACCCTCATCCTCCCCGTCCCGGAGTGGGACCTTAGTCACTGCGCCACAGGGACGGAAATACATCAACTAGATGCATGGTCTTATTTAGGACCGTGCATCTACTTGATGTCACTCTCTTAATTTCCTAGAGACTGCGCAGGCTATTACTCCCGCTCAACGGAGGATTTTCTCTGTGCTAGAATTCAAGTGCCTTTAGTGGTTAAGCCCAACCGCGACGCTATCAAGCGCGATTATCCAGTGTGTAGTGGAGAACGAAATAACCCCCCACAATCAAATGTTTCTCTTATTCATGAGAATAGGGGGGCTCACACCTATGAAAATTGGCTGCTGGTTGAGGTCTGCTGATTTTGTAAAATAAACGTTATAATTAAAGTGAAATCAGTAGGATCTAAACAAAACCAGCAACCTCTAAAGGTAGCTGATTTCGTACATTAAGTTTAACGAAATCAGCCGGATTCTTGCCTCAAAATCAGCAGAACGAAATACGAGCTTTCCTCATCAGTTTTCCAATCGATAACGCGCTATTTTTATCACCCTCACAGCATCGCGCTCACACCCACCTTTTAGAACCCCCTTCACGTCTGTTTAGCTAGTTCTAGCACGGTTTATTCCTATATTTCTTGCTCAATCTCAATAAAATTGTCGGTACCGTTCTTCTCTACATGTTCCCGTGCTCTAGACAACGGACTTGCACCCTATCTACCATAACCGTACGTATTTGTGTTAGAATATATACCAAAAGCAGAAACTCCTGTGAGCAACTCCACTGGACCGATCAAAGAAGAAAACCAAAAAGACCAAGGAAGTCAACGGCCGCACCTTGTAACCGTAGAAAAGGAAAGGTACGCCTCGTAAAATGATGTGGTGAAGTGTGCCATAAAATTGGTACCATTGTGGGCATAATTGTGGGTGTGACAGTGGGCACAACCGGGTGAGTAATTGCGTGTACGATTGTGTGTACTACTGTGTATACAGTTGTGTGTACAACTGTGGTGTGCATCGACGGGACATAAACGGGGCATCGTGAGAAGGTACGACTAGGTACAGGTACCTAACGGACAGCGACAGACGACGGATAAATCAGGTCGACTGGTCGACGGAGTACGCTGGAATGGGTAGTTCTGATTGGATGATATTAGGTAATTGGTAGTTCTTAGGATTTAAGCAATAATAAAGTTCTCCTTTTGTGTCCAACCTCCTAGGACACCTACAGGGACGGCACCTTTGCGCCCTCCTCTCTTCTAAGCACCTCTACGTCCCGGGCGGGAGCACCTAGTGCGTTTTTGGCCCACCGGCAGGGGTAGAGCGTTGAGAACTCGCCCCGCAACTCTGCCGCTGTGTCAGCGGTTCTTCTTTAAAGTTTTTTTGGTCTTGGGAACGTGATCGAGCAGTGCGCTCTCACCGCTTCCCCTTGGTTCACGTTTGTCCCCTAGTGTTTCGGCTGCTGTAAGCGCCCCACGGGGACTCTAGGTGGATTTAGTGAAATTCCCCTCCCTCGTAAGGTCTAGGCTAAGAATACATATATATTGCAGGCATCGTCAAATTTGGCATTTCAATAATTTATGCCAAATATGCCAAATTTGAGTGTCAGAAGGTGCCAAAAATGAAAAGTTTTTTTTGTTTGGTGTTGAGGTGGTAAATTCATTCTGGTATAAAAGCACCCCCCCAGCACCCCCCCCCCAAACTGGCCAGTCAACAAGCAAGTTTGCCTGATCACCGCAATATGAGCAAGCGTAGCACGCCCTTCAATGAGTCACACGTGCTGGAGTATGGGCTAAAAATTGTTGACCGACACGCTACCAAGAAGTACGTGGCCGGCGTTCAGTGCCACATGTGCATAACCTTCGGCAAAGAGGAACCCGATGTGAACCAGGTGGTCGGGTCGAAGCGCAAGACATCAGATCCAACAAAGAATGTGAAGGGCTGGACGGGACCACCCTTCCGCTCGGAGCTCTTCAGGTCCCATATGGCTGGTCAGCATCCACGCAAGTGGGCCGAGTATTGCTCCGCCTCCAATGAGGACAAAAAGACGGTCTTCGATGTGCAGACTCCGTTCGTCAACACGATCTTCAGTCACTTCGGCCATTCCCAGCCAGTTGTGTTCATGCTATCGCTCCCTGTAGTTGATGTGATCATCAGCGATCTGTTCTTCGATGCAGAGGAGGAGGGTTGCCTCGCCAAGGCGCGCTCCCTGGATCTGTTCAAGCCTGTTCTCGCAGGCGGCATGGATGTGCCCAGCTCCTACGTTGTGAGCATAGCAAATCCGTTGCAGTTCCGCCTTGCAGTCAAGTACCTGTCCCATGGCTTGTCGTTCCGCCAGGTTGCGGTGGTGATGAATTCTACCAAGGACATCACAGGCCTGACAAAGCTTGGTTGCATAGCGGACAACAAGTTGTCTGGATACGCCCGTGTGCTCGTGGCAGTCAATCTTCAGAAAATCGGAACGCTCATGTCGATGGATGGCATCTGGGCGTTTTCATTAGCCTTTGATGCGTCAACGCATCTCGGCCGATCATACTTTAACACGCGCATACGCGTCCATGTGAACGGCGACTTGTACAACCTGCACGTGCTTTCCATCCCAATCTACGGCCGCCATACGGCTCAGGTTCAATTCAACCTGCTGGTGAAGATGCTTGATGCGCTGTTTCCTGGCGCACAAAACTGATTGGCATCAGTTCAGACGGGGCTGCGGTGATGACCGGTCGCATCGGCGGCGTTGTGACACTGCTCGAGAAGGCCGTCATCCACCATGTAGTACCGTACCTGGTGTGGGCTTCATCAGTTTGAACCGGTCGCCAAAAAAGTGATCAAAGAGATGTTCAACGGGGAGTTCTGGTCGGCAGCAAACGCGATCGCGGCGTGCTTGCGTAAGCACGAGATCCTGAAGACAGAGATGGGCGCAACCTGCCCGAAAATGACGACGCGCTGGATGGCACTTGGCAACTACTGTGAATGGCAGATGAATCACCGCGTCAAGCTAATCGAGTTCTTCAAAGGGCGCCGGGTCGACCAGCTACGTCTGCCGTTGTGGTGGTGGCCCGTCGTTGCCGCCATCAATGCCTTTTTCTACGAGTGAAACAAGACGATCGCGAAACTGCAGGGCAAGCAGCTGCTGATGTCGCAGCAGGATGAGTACATCGATCAGCTACTTGAGGCACTGGTCGTACAGACGGATGCCAAGAAGGAGTACACTGCGAGTGTAGTGGGTGTGGCTCACGAGCGAGACGGCAATTGGTTAGTGTCGCACGAAAATGTGTCAGGGTTCCTCAATGACCAAGGCACGTTTGTCCGCGAAATACTCGATAAATTTACCGAATGCGCTGTGCTGGAGATCAACCAGCAGATTGGCAGCTTCATTGTCGGCATGATGGACGATATCATGCAGATCAAGACGCTTCGTGACAGCAACAACTCAGCGATCTTGATGGAGGTACCCTGTGTCCTTCCGCATCAGCTCTTCAAGCTGCGCGGACGCGACTTCATGGGCGTGTTCGCCCCGTTCAAGGATCGCCTGTCGGTGCACATGGACGCCCACCGTGTGGCCGAGATCGAAGACGATCAGGTTGCCTTGTTTCGCGCGTACAAGGAAGAGCCAGCTTTGGCCGCAGCGCTCGACACATGCAACAGCACAACTACCTTCCACCAGGGATGGACGTTGGTGAGCCCGCGCTTCAACGCTCTTCGTGATTGGGCAGGGGGTGTGGCATCTTTCTTCCCAAATACTGCCACAGTTGAGTCCGAGTTCTCTGTTCTCGGTTGGGAGAAGGACGAATACCGTCAGAGTCTGACTGATCTGTCGTTGGAGGGTATTATGCAGGCTAAACAATACGACATGCTTGCTAAGATCGTGTGATAGAGTCACCTTGTAGAAAAAACATTTTATTAACGAATCGGAGAAAATTGCTTCATTTTTGGCATATGCCAAATTTTGGGCCTGGAGGTGTGCCAAAAATGGTTCATTTTTGGCAAATATGGCAGATGCCAAATTTGATGAGGCCTGCTATATTGGTTATTCTGTTAGCTGATTAAGACTCCAGAGGCTCCGTGATCGGGCAGTGAAGACTTCCGCTGCCTGATCAAGTACCCCCTTCGCCGATCAACACAAGATCGACACTCTACGATCTGCGACCTGCGTCCATCTGTTCGCAACTCGCGCCAACTAGTGCCTGATCGACTAAATTGACCAGATCGATCAGGCCGATCAGACCGATCACAATCTGTAATTTTCGACTATTGTCCCTGATCATCCCTGATCACCCCTGATCAGCGACCAGGGGCCCTGATCATCGGATATTTGCGCCTGATCAAGCATGATCAAGCCTGATCGACAACAGTCGCTTTATCACAAGTCATCTCAATCTTGCATCAAGGAATTGCAACGTGACATCCCCGCCACCTGGAGAGCGACCCACTCCCAAGCCGTCGGGTACACACGGTGAGCAGGAACACAAGCAACCACAAGACAACCGGAGGACCCCCTTCGTTAGTCGGCAGTCCGGGCGCCGTGGTAACGCCTGATCAAGCTTCAAAAACTTTGATCAGCCGCTCCACCACAATGGTGCGCGTGCCCGGATCTTTGGGCGGCGCGGGATATCACCGCGATTCTACGCAAGATGGCGCTGACGCGGACGTGAAAACGGAAGCGGAAGCACAATTGAAGATCAAAGTGGAAAAGGAGGAGGTGGTTGTGACGACGGAAGTCAGTTCGCCGTCGTCATGTCTGAAGAAGAAATGAAAAAAAAGCTGATCATGGGGACCTGGGGAGGTATCTTGATGAGATAAAGGAGGAGAAGCCTCAACCACCTCCCGAGGCTCCTTCGGGAGCCCATGCGGACCATAACACAAGTTAAGATCCTCCAAATACATGTGTATAAGGATCCGGATTGGGATCCGATGGTGAAGTATTACAAGACCGATCAGCCGAAGGCGTTGCTAAAGGCACCTGGGTCGGAGAGCGACGGAAGTCGATCAAGTACGCCGCCAACGGAATTGGATCTGGTGAAAACGTTTTACCGAAAGGTTTACAAAAGAGAATTGGAAGATTTCTTATTGACGAACGCGATCATGAACCTCCTCGGGGTCACGATCAGCGGAGAGCTAAAAGTACCGGTCGATCGGCCAATGACGAATTGGAAAGACCATCTTCGGCTGGTGTTAGGGCCAATACGCCTGATCAAGCAAGCTGGTTTGTCGACAAGCGCTTACGATGCCGAAGAAATGTTCGATCAGGACCTAGAGATATTGCGACCGCTACGCATCGACTATATGATCTGCTGGTACCTTCGTGGGTCGATCTACTATGGTGGAGACCCCCCCAGTTCTCCGCTAAAAATTGAAGCGGGTCCGTCGATCAACGTGGCAGAACCCACCGGATCATCCTGTTACGAATCTGATCCTTCCGAAGGCGATGAGTCTGAAGTGGAGTCGAGCAGTGCCGGAAGTGTGGAGACCAAGATTACTAGGATGAAGGTCTGCCAAAAGGATGAAGCCAAGCTCTCAGTTGTCAAGAAGGAGACTCAATCAGTCAAGTCGAAGGATGATCAACCATCGCAGGACCCTCACCTGCAATCATTTTTTGATAAGGCTATGGGGCGGTTTTGGCTGAGGAAAAAGGCAAGGCGACACCTGGAGTCGTTTGCACGAAAGGCCACCAGATAAAGCCAGGAAGAGCTGCGTCGATCAAGGATGCCAATATGGAGTCCGTGCATTCACTTCAAAATCAGCATTCGAAGCCAGGAAGATCGACGACGGTTAAGGATGTAGACATGCAATCCGTGTATTCGTTCCATGATCAACGACCCCAGCGTGATTATATTGATCCAGATGAGCCGATCACACTGCATTGACGGGACACCGTTGCGTCCGCGTATACTGGAATGCCTGATCAACAGCCGATTCCCAGGATCCGGATGTCCGCGATCAGTTATCTGAAGGAAATTTCAGGAAAGGAAGGAGATGAAGATCAAGCGCGGAATTCGATTAGTCGCCTCAAGTCAGCATTTATGCGTGATCAAGCTTCTGATCACGAAAAGTGTTTTATCATGGGCGATCTTCTAAAAGGGTCAGCGCGCAATTGGCATCGCCAGCTGAGTAGATCTACTCGCTCAAGTTGGAAAAGTCTTGTTGAGGTGACTTCGAAACTCAATACTGTGGAAGTGGTAAATCGGCATCCCGCCAGCATTATTATACGAAGCAGCGATCGGACGAAACTCCTATTGAGTATCTTCACCGGTTGAATGTGGCGGTAATGCGAGCCAAGTTGCCGTTCAGGGACGGATCGTCTACGATCTTACGCGAACATGTGCAACATTTTCTGGACACATTGGCCAATCGCGAATTCGCTGATCAACTGTCACTTCTGCGGTTGGATAACGCCACGGATTTGGAAGAAACGCTGCGGGCTTATGCACGCAATAAGTCGTGCCAGCCAACGGCGGCGGTAGGCACCAGCCGATTCCGCCAGAAATTTGGCGATGATCGGGCACCTGCCCCGGAGCGGAAGCCCAAAGTAGTACGCGCGATCAAAGTGATGTATGGGAGTGAGTAATCAAGTGCCGACGACAGTGGAAGCGATGGTGATCAGCGACGTTACATGATTTCTTCTATGCGCGATCAACCATTGACGCATGATCAACCTGGTGAGCCCCGATCTGGCAAACGAAGTGAATCAAGTGCAGTTGATCAAGGGGAGGTGAAGAATTTCAGTCATTGTGGATCGATCAGGCACGATAATTTACGTTGATGGAAGCGCCTGACCTGTCTGAAGTGTGGAAAGAAGGGACATCCGACCGATCAATGCTTGTACGTCTGCCGAGCACGCGGCGAAGTTCACGATGCGGGCAAGTGCCCTATGGAAAAATTTTATAATCGCATTCGCCAGTGGTATAATCCAATCAAGCATTCTGGAATGTTGGCCAAGGAAGCCGAAGACCTGTTAAACAAGGACGCTCGCCAGGTTGGAATCTGGTACGAGACGATCGTACTGGTCTGTGTATTTTTTTGCATATGTGGATAAGAAGAGGGCTGATTAAGCGGCAGGAAGAGATAATGAAAAATGTGACCAGCCTGATTTACTGCGTTTGGCTAATTTCCGTATTGATGAGTTTTCTCGGTCCCCGGTGATCATGGAAGTTGATCTACTTCCGGGTGAATCACGTGGATATTGGAAGTACGACTCGCCAAAGAAATGGTTTAAACAATCCAAGGCGAGCGGTAAAATTAGTAACGAACGTGCCACGTTATTATTTGATTCTGGTGCCGAAGTGTCGATCATCGACTCAACCTTTCCTCGTAAGGTGGGTTGTCAGATCGATAAGAGCCAAACACAAGAATGTGTCGGCATTGGAGAAAGTGCATACCTCACGGAAGGGCGCACTAAAATCAAGATTACGTTAGCGGGCTCGTTGGTTTGTTATTTTCATGAATGTGTGGGCAAACTTGTTGGTCAAGATGCTATATTGGGTATGGATTTTATGATACCAGCTGGTGTTTGATTAGACGTCGCCCATGGTGCACTAAGTTTCCCTGATGAGGTGATCATCCCATTAGAAGGGCGTCGACAGTTGTACGGGTCAAGTGGAAATTACATGAAACTTGATCAGTACGAGCAGGTCCCAGTAGGTAGATCTGCTGAGGTTCGGATTCGTGATCAACAATCTCGGAAGTTGTGGAACACTCACGTAAAATTGGGTCCCCACTATTACTAGGGGCGTGGGTAATTTACGGTATCTGCGTATTACGAACGTCGTTTATCATCCGATCATCGTACATGACGATACGATTTTAGGTATCTGGATGAACAAAGACGACGTTCCCCGTCGCCCTGGATTTATTTCAGTGGCGTCCAATCGCTATAGGGAGTGGCAAAATCTCGCGTATCAAGCTTCTACCGATTCTGTACATGACGAACAAGAAAGTGTCGATCAAGTTCCCCTAGTCGAGAAGGAGTATCCTACTCCTCGAAGTATTTTAGTACGACCTACGGGCCCGATCGTGACATCTGTGGCATTAGTAACCGGAAGATCGCAGAAGGTGCAAGAAGTGCAAGAGAGGTGCAATCAGTAGCCGAGTGTGAAAGGTCCGACCCTGGATCACGAAGTTGAACGACCTGTTGCAAGAGATGAGCCTGATCAAGATATGCGTGAGCACTCCGTCTCAGTCGATGATGGTGAATTTGGTGTGATTCATATCGATGATCAAGTTTTCTACCATAAAGGCGGATATTTGTACGTGGAAGAATTGGAGAAGCAGCTCGCTACGTTTCCTGAAGTGTCCGCAAGTACCGAAGAAGTGACTAAGGATGATCTGCAAGTTGGTGATCCATTGATCAATACAGCAGAAGAAATTGATCAGCTTCGCGATATAATTTGGTCGAATAAACATCTGTTGATCGGGAAAGGGAACGCGCTGCTTCCTGCTGCACGTGGAGTTGTTTGTAATATCGATGTAGGCAATGCGCGCCCGATCGCCCAAAAGTGTCGAAAGGAGGCTCCGCAATTTTGCGAGAAGTTATCAGACTTGATCAAGGGGCTATTGGCACGAAGATCATCCCGCCGTCTACGTCACCCTGGGTATCACCTATAGTGATCATCCTGAAGAAGAATGGGCTTGATATTCGCTTATGTATCGATTATCGCGCGGTGAATCAACTCACTCGTTTGATGGTGTACCCAATTCCCCTGATATCTGATCTACTCGAAGATTTGGATAAATCGTTGTGGTTTTGCTCTTTGGATATGGCAAGTGGTTTTTGGGTCGTGTCTATGACCGATCGAGCACGTCAGATTTCGCGTTTGTCACCCCGTTTGGATTGTTTGAATGGAATAGGATGCCCTTTGGCCTAAAAAATGCTCCGCAGATCTACCAGCGGTTGATCGATAATTCACTGTATGGGTATCTCAAGGTTAAGGACGGTGTCGATGAATCGGCTGATGTATTTACTGTGGTCCTAATCATACCCCGGACCCGTCTGTGCTGCAGCGGCGATCATATATCGATGATATTTTGATCCCTGCACCTACATGGACTACCCTGTGTGATAAGGTGCGGAACCAGTTGGAAAAAAGCGATCAGTGGAACTTGTCGATCAACGTGGCTAAATCGTATTGGGGGAGAAGTGAAGTTCCTTATTTAGGGCATCACGTCTCTAGCCGCGGTTTGGAAACAAATCCGAAGAATTTGGATGATCTGATCGATTTGCCTTTTCCTGGTACCTTGCGTGCTATGCAATCGTTTTTGGGGAGTCTGAATTATTACCGTCGATTTATTGAAGACTTCGCGATCTATGCTGCCGTGCTCTACGAATTACGAGAGATAGATTATCAAGAGATAAGGAGCCGATCATCGATCAAGGAGAATCCAGATCAGGAAGACGATCGATTGATCAGGGCAAAAGTGGCATTTATTATGCTGAAATCGAAGGTTGATTCAGCCCCAATCCTGTGTCATTTTGATCAAGACAAAACACCGGTGATCGTGGTTTATGTCACCAAGTGGGCAGTATCTGCCGCGCTGGTACAAGAACATGGTCAAGTGTATTACCCCGTCGCATTCGCCAGCCGGACACTGAAGAGCAGTGAGCTGAATTACAGCCCCGTCAAAAAAGAAGTTCTGGCTCTTCTGCGAATTTTGGATGTTTACTTCACGATGCTGGTCGGAAAGGCGACCACTGTCCTGTCACGTAGATCCACGTTGAAATGGTTATTAACATCCAGCGAGCTAGACGGACGATTGGGCAGATGCCAGATGGGCTGCGATCTTATCACAATGGGAATTGGAGATCAAGAAATGTGTGCACGGAGAATAGGACGTGCTAGGGGCGTTAGCTGCAAGTATCACCCCTCGCACCGAAATTGATGAAGCACTGATCGCGATCGCGCCGAAATAGCAACCTCGACAGATGATTGAAGCGCCACCCCCCACGGTTGAGAAAGGCGAGGATATATACGTAATCAGTTTCGATGGACCGGCAAGTGTTAAGAGATGTGCTGGTGCGTTTGTTGCTATCGTGTGGAAATTGCCAGAGTGGAAGATCATGATCGCGGTTGCAGACCATTCACCGGACATTACAGTGAATGAAGCTGAATACCATGGATTGCTTTTAAGTTTGGATCTACTGTCGCGATATCCCAAAGGAAGGATGATCGTGTGTGGAGACTAGAATTTGGTGATCAGGCAAATGCGCGGTGAAATAGAGTGTAAAGCTCCGCGATTGCAACTATTGCAACAGCGTGCGCTTAAAGTCCTTCGCGAATGGACTGATCATGATCTATTGCGCGTCAAAAGAGAGTGGAATAAGAGTGCTAATCATATTACCACTATGACTATGCAGGGTGGAACAAGATGTGAAATCGATGACGAAAAACAGCTGGAAGAATTGGTCGATCACAACAGATTTTCGGAAGTGATCACGTGGAATGAAGATCCCACTATCCCACAAGTGCTGGTGGCGACGCGATCACGTCACCTCCGTCAACCGCGACCGTCAACGTGGCCCGAAATATTCATAGACGGGCTGAGGGAAGAACGTGTGAAAAAGGCGCAGGACGAAGAGAAATGGATTCATGATTTGCGAAGTTACTTGCATGGTAACGTTTCACAATTGAGCGCAGGCGAGGTAAAGGATTGCGCGAAAATTGCCGACAACTACGATGTCGATGAACACGGATTGTTGATTTACTGTGGAAATATGGCTAAAGGAAAAGCCAGCGATGATCAAGATGATCAAGACGATCGACACTCTTCGATCAAGCTGGTCTTACCCGAGACCCTACGTGCGGATGTCCTCCACCATTATCATGTGAGTTGTAAAGGGGACACCAAGATATAGGGCGTACATATCAGCGGATCAGACGATACTTTCATTGGCGTGGTCTATTTCGCAGTGTGCAAAGATTTGTTGGAAAATGTGTGGGTTGTGAGACGGGGAAGGGCAGGTTACGGTCAAGGGGATGTCGCCAGGAAACATTGAGGCTACGTATCCATTCCAAGTGATAGTCATGGATCATATCCCGTCGCTACCTTGCTCAACTGATGGTCACACGGAATTGCTGATCTGGACTGATCTGTTCACGGGTATGGTGATCGCGAAAGCTGTATCGTCCTGCACAGCGCAGAAAGTCGCCGAAAATTATGAAGAATGTGTATTTCGGCGATTTGGAGCTAGCGAGGTGGTCAGGCATGATGGAGAGCCCGGTTTTATGTCCGAAGTATTTCGTGCGTCCAACAAGATCGTGGGACAACGAAAGAGTGCCAATATGGCATACCGTCCACAGGCGAACGGCAAGGAGGAAAGAACGGTGCAGACGATTACACGAGCGATCAAGATGTATGTATAAGATGTCGGCCAGAAGTATTGGAGCTCATACGCAGAGCGACTGGTATTCGCGAACTCAACCCCTGATCGCATTCGTGGAGAAACACAATTTTATTTGGCGTATGGGTGGGAACCGCGATCCTCGTTGGAATCAACATTACAACTAGGTGTAGTTCGGCGTAAAGACCGGGATGCTCGTCGGTGGAGATATAAGTTGCAGAAATACTACCGTTACTACCGTGATCAAGTGAGCACTCGATTGCACCAAGCGATAGCTGATGGAGCTGAAAAGCACAATGATCAAGTGACACCACACAAGATCGAAGCTGGATCAAGGGTATGGTTATATATAGATCGGGTGAAAGAAGGTTTCGCGAAGAAACTGGCGCACATGTGGCATGGACCCTTCAGAGTCGATGAGGTGATCGGTGATCGTGCGGTGAGATTGGTTACAGCTGGCACCGACTATCGCATATTCTCAGTGGTGCACCTGTCCAAGTCGAAATTAGTCAAGGAATTTCCAGATCGCCCTACCACTGTGCTAGCGGCTGGGGTAGAAGATCGTTTTGATTTTGATGTGGCTTTGCTACCCGAAGACAGCTGGGAAAGGACACTAGATCCAGACGAATTTGAAGTTGATCGTGTCACTGATGTCCGATCTGGTCGAAATAATAAGTATGGCAAAACGTTACGCGAATATCAAGTCTACTGGAAAGGTTATGCAGAGCCGTCATGGGTAGACGAGGCAGATCTGAACTGTGATGCTCTGATCAAGGATTTCGAAAGAGAGATAATCAACCGACATCGTTTCGACGTGGTGCAAGTGGACGAGGAGTCCAACTAATGCGTGATCGGCGGAATGATCATGGAATTACGATCGAAGAACCTCCGATTGAAGAAGAATGATTGATGAAACTCACAATTGATGAAGAAATCACAATTGACTTGAAGTGGTGTATTTACGATGGATATTGAGAGGTATGGTGATGGGGTAACGGCAGATGAGCCGACGAAAGACCGATTTATGTTATACATTGAAAGTAACAAAGAAACAGTTGGAAATGGCATGATCAAGAGTTTTACTGATTAAAGAAGAAGTGATCAACCGACTAATCAGACCCATAAAGCTTACGACAAATTCGAGGGATGTTCCGGCCAGGGTGATTCTCAGGAGAAAGGCGATATTGGATCCGCCAAGGTTCATAGTCATCAACCTCACGCAGCGCGTCTGATAAGGTTCGAGGAGGCGGGTCCGACAGGAACCCCGGGTACCACGCCCCATCGTCGGCCGGGGCATACCTCAGGGAACGGTTTCGAGCACAATGGGAGATTGACGGGCCCAGAAAAATGTCGAGATCACACTTCCCGTAGATCATGCCCTGCAAAGACGAATTCCACGACTCTCTTCCATGTTTCCCCGGAACGACTTCTGCGCTGACGTCTACTTTGGTAATACTATCGGAAGACGTCATCTTTCTCGCGGAGGACTTTATCGATAGGGAGATCATGTGTCAACTCCCAGATCGCCTGCACGTGATGGTTGAGAAACGACCGGTACTTCGCTTCAAAGTCGGCAAACCAGCCGACTGAGCGGAAAGAGACGGGTGGCAACATGGTCTTGAAGATATCCCAGGGGCGTCGAGAGTATAACATCTCTACCTCCGGCTGGGGGATCAAGTGACAATACCACTGATCAGCCGAAGGGGCGCGCGTGGACACTGGAAACAACCATCCTTCGGGGGCGTGTTAAGTAGTCGAAGACCACTTGTGCCGAGACGCTATTCAGATCAAGACCATAAGTTGACTCGGAGTCCACGGCAAGATGTCTTCATCTACTGCACCATCAGGCACCATGATCAACGACTTGAAATCACCCGTACGAGGAATTATGAACCCGGCAGAGCCTTGATCAAGCGGACCCCCGCTCCCGCACGCTCTGATCGTCAGAGTATATGGGATTGAAGCGATCAGGTCAGGGAATCCACCTTGATCGTCCTGATCGGGACTTGGAGAATGATCATCCTCCGGAATGGGAGGAAGGAGGCGCGTCCGCTTGGACCGAGATAATGATCCTGAACTTTGAATACATATTTTAGACGAAGAAGCGACTCGTCTTATCGAGTTGTTTGGAGAATCTCTGGAAGGCCAGCAGGCAATGCAGCCTGATCAGAACATGCAAGAGAGGTGATGGCTACCGGGATGATCTGCATCTGAAGCGACATGCCGGCCAACTGAGTTTGGAGGTTCGAGTGGAATGAACGCAATTGCGTAACTTCATCTCGATCCTGTTGCAGCTGATCGCGCAGCGTGTCGCGATCTGCAGATACGTGATTGAAGCGGCACCGCGATGCGGAAAGATCCTTCTTCAACTGGGAATTCTCGGCGTGCAGATCCTCCAGCTCGGTCTCGAGGTCTGATACCCCATCGACAAGGTTGCATATCTCCTGCATATGAGCTATGATAGCCGTATAGTACTCCATCTGCAGGCGATTGGCTGCATTTTCTTTCCGGAGGCGATCGCGTTGACGCTTGCGTATCTCAGCCTCGGAGTTGTGCTTGAGCGCCTGCTCGAGCAGGCGCTGATTCTTGGAGACGGCCTGATCGTATGCTTCTTGTAGCACGCTCACGCGCTGCTGGAGTTGATCAATCGTTGCTTGTTCAGGAGTGCCGCGAGACGCGAGATATCTTGCGTCTGATCAGCAATGGTCTCTTCGTGCACCGATAGTAGATAGCGATCACGATCACGACCGCTCTCCAGATCGCGGATCTGGGCGCGCTGATCGGCTATGGTTGTCTCGGCGGCCCTTAACATGGACTTGAAAGCGTTGACTGCAGCGCCGACAAAATCACGCAGGGGCACAAGCTGTTTACGGGCGGCCCGCTCGATCTCGGCATCACGACCGTCACGTTACGGTTGGCGCAAGCGAGATGCTGTCGAAGCATCGAGACAGTGTCTTCGCTTACCGCGAGCGAGTTGGATAGTACAACGATCTGTTCGTCGCGTGAATGGAGCGTCTCATGCAGGCTGTAAGTTTGATTGACCGCGGCGATCAGTTCACCAACCTTGGCCCGATCTAGGACAAGGGCGTTATATGTGATCGCTGGAGCACCGTCCGTGATGGCTTGCATGATGGAAATGTTGAAATGCCTGATCAAGAGAGCCTGATCGCTGATTTCACGGTTGGAAGAGGATGAACGCCTGATTGCGATAGGCATACCACTAAACGGTAACGGCCTGATCGATTGTGACCTGATCAACGGGAGAAAGGGCAGATTAATGGGTGCTGATCGCCTGATCGATGATGTCATGATTGATGGGTGTGGACAACACGATCAACGGTGGCATGATCTACGGTAATCAACGGCATGACCGACCACCGCCCCAACCGCTGTACGGCTGGGACGAGCTTCAGGGGCGGCTGTGGTGAAGTGTGCCATAAAATTGGTACCATTGTGGGCATAATTGTGGGTGTGACAGTGGGCACAACCGGGTGAGTAATTGCGTGTACGATTTTGTGTACTACTGTGTATACAGTTGTGTGTACAACTGTGGTGTACATCGACGGGACATATACGGGGCATCGTGAGAAGGTACGACTAGGTACAGGTACCTAACGGACAGCGACAGACGAAGGATAAATCAGGTCGACTGGTCGACGGAGTACGCTGGAATGGGTAGTTCTGATTGGATGATATTAGGTAATTGGTAGTTCTTAGGATTTAAGCAATAATAAAGTTCTCCTTTTGCGTCCAACCTCCTAGGACACCTACAGGGACGGCACATTTGCGCCCTCCTCTCTTCTAAGCACCTCTATGTGGTGGAGTCAAGCTCGAAATCGAATACATTTGTATCGACAACCTGACCACCACCATCGTGCCCAGCTTTCCAACTTACGGGGGGGGGTACCCCGCGGACCTCCGTTCGAAATCTGGTCCGATCGTCCGCTGCTGGCAGACGACCGGTCATCATCCAAAGACACTTGGTCCGATTCACTTAAGTTCATCTCACCTTGTGTACCCGATGGAATGGGCTAGTTACACACTCGGTGGATCGGGATCGCAGATTGATCTGATTCTGTCTTGAATATGAAACGGTGCTGGCTAAGTGTACCTAGGGCGGAACTCTTCACCCCAGGTACGTACAGACCAGAAACACTTCCAAAAGATAAAAACCAATAGGTCGATCGTCCAAACGATCCAGACCTGACCAATACGAAATAATAGAGGGTAGACCAATCAACCGGTCTAGCCCCTGACCAATATGAGACAAGACCAAAACCGGTCTAAACTCCAACCAATGTTACAGTAAGCCAATATGTCTACGTAAAGACCCAATATGCCCGTGAAACTCCACAAACGATATCTCCACGTAAAGACCAATCCAGTGAATAGCACGTTCCAAACGTACTTGAGTTAAAGTGTCGAGATCACCAAATCGTACTCCCGTGACGAGGGACTTCCGGTGGCAAAAGTGCGCGTGTGGCGCGTCCAGACCGGGTATAATAGGCGAGAGGGGATAATTCAACCCTCTGCCCCCAAACACTCCGCGGCGGGCGGAGGCGACTAGTGTACGTGAGAAGAAGAACGGCGATCCCTTGCTGCGGCGTAGACCAAGACCAGAAGAGGTTTTTGACACTTATTCCTAGACCAAAAACCTTTACCGGAAAATCCGTAACCAAAAGACTCTTACTTGGAAAAACCGCAACCAAAAGACTTCTACTTGGAAAAATCGCAACTAACCAATAATACTACCTCCCTATGGTCCCTAATGTACCCACACAAAATTATGTAAAATACCCAAAGTCAGGTGACTCACCCAAGACCAGCGTTCTTGATACTCCTTGAATTTGATAGGCTAAAAAGCCCCCCTTGTTTAGACGAATCCGAAACTCGACCAACTGCCTTGACCAAAAGTGACCAAATTTGTGGTACACTTCACCACAGCCGACCCTGAGTCCTACCGTGTCGCACAACGATTACGGTCTGACCTCACCCATCACTTGACCAACTGGACCTTGGTCACTCACACTTCTTCACCATGGACCAAACATCTTCGACACCTGCGTCAGGTACTGCCTTTACTGCACTCGATCTTCTTATGCTTCCCTTTGACGCTTGTTCTTGTTGTTCTTGCAGAAACTCTATGCGCCGAGTCGCCCCAAATTGCTTCACCTGTTCGGTCGGCCCGGTCTGACAGCCCACGTAACTCTCATGCACTTCAAACATCGGAAGGGTTTCAGACTGAAGCCGACACGCGGATGCAGGATATGCTCGCAGAGAACACGCGTCTCAGGACCCAGGTGACCCACCAGGCAACACGAGGTGCGCATCTTTGGTCTTTATCTTGTACTCTTCTTGACCCTCGTTTGTCTTCAGCTCTCATACCTCCCAGCGTAGTCCAGGCAATAGGTGCCTTGGTTGATGCCGATAGGCAGTTCGGCGATGATGTTGACCAGCTCCGACACCTTTTGGAGGAGCTGATAAGCGCGCGCCATGAGCTGTCTCGTCTGGAGGCTCATCAGTCCCATCTCCGGGATCAACTTGCACTTGATCGCCGGCAGCAGCTGGACGGACAGTTTGACGCGACCTCACTGCGCATGCAAGGCGACGACTTCGCGCGACGCATTGCCGAGCTTCAGATTTCCATTCAAGACCAGACCGGGAAGGTCCGGTCTTATCAAGACAAGTCAGACGCTTGGACGCTAGAGTCGGGTCGTCGTCAGGTGGCACTAGACCAGTGCCGCCAGCGCTTGATGAACTTGCTACCTCCGTGTTCGACTGCTTCCTCCAGCGTAGATTGGTCCGCATCGGCAACCTTAGTCGCTTCGAGGCAAGACCAAGACCGCTTAAAGCAGGACCAAGATGGGCTTCGTTCATTGGCTGTTATTCAGCAGTCTGAAATTACACCGAAGTCAAAGAAGCGCGCGGAAGCGCCGAGTACCTCGAGGGCGCGGGGCACTGCGCGCGGACCCGGAATCGGGGGGAAGCGTACAGTGTCCCATAAGAGAGCCAAGACACAGGCGCTTCTCATGGACTCGGACTCGGACACGGACGACATCTACAGCCCCTCGGAAAGTCGAGCGCCCTCGCGCCGTACTGCAAGTCGCATCCAGCACACAGGGGTCTCGTCTGAGGAGGACTCCAGCGAAGGGTCCGGCGATTCCGAGTTCATGATCCCCATCCAGTCCAAGTCACGAACAAATTTGCGTGACAGTTTCGTCCAAGTGGCGTCGACAGTGGGGTAATAGCAGAAGACCAGTCTGTGAAGTGACGCTGCACCAGTATCGACATCCGCGACGCCGGCGCCTTCGGTTCTCCCCGGGACATCCGGGCTTCACAAGTACGCCTCTTTGAAGAACATGGCGATTGATACCAGCTCCCTTCCGCCGCGGGCGTTTGAAGTCACTTGGCCGTGGTCGTCGGGGCAAATCGGCTGTTTACGCCGGTCTACCCTGACCAAGCAGCTTCTGGTCCGGTCATTCTCTCGTCCGGACTCCTGGCTTTTTCCACCGGCCAAGAAAACTCCTGCCGCGTCTGCATGGAGGGCGGATCTGATTACGTCAGCGCAGATCTCCCGCCTTTACGGCGATGAACCATGGAAAATCTTCGAACACCCCAAGATAGGACTTGTGTTCAACTTAACTCCATGGATCGGCACTTTGCTAGGACGGGTGAAAAATTTCAACAAGATCCACGGCCAAGCAATTTGGAAAGCGCCCCACTATTTGGTGATTCCCCCCGACCGGGTGCGACAAGATCCGGGCCTGGCGACGTTCCAGAGCAAGCGCAAGCGACGTTGAATTCGGGCGGGCGAGGCTTGGCAGTTCCTGTGCCAGTACATTTTGGACGGGATGCGAGCCCGCGAGTGTGACGTCGACGTGTTCTTGTACCCGGTGTTCCTCCACATGCCGAGGCGTCGCGTTGAGAAGACCAGACTGCTGGCCGACGACGGAATATGGTACCCCGGTCTTGATTGCGCTGAGCCGGTCGCGGACCTCAAGGATGCTTTGGTCCAGCTTGACCGGAAGGACCCCTGGCGTAACCAGTTTCAGGATCAAGTGGAACATCATCCGTCGATGGTCATCGGCCGTCTGTGTGGCGATAGCGAGTGAATTCGCAGGTAGTCGACCAGATAAATCGTAATACATGTCATCATTTCTTTTCATATGTCCGATCGTCAAATCACATGAACTAATTTTACCACTCTCTCCATAGTTGCACCGAACACGTTATCGTAAGCAGTTTCACCTCCATCACGAAAAATAGTCATCACATTCGTCATTCCGCTACTCCAATTCGTCACATTTCATCAAAATTTCACATCAACTCCGGACCTTCCACATCTTCACACCGGTCTAGACCGACGGATGCTACTGCGTGTCTTGGTCTTGGTCTTCATGAGTCTGCATCACTGCGAAGCGATTACGACTGAATCTTTCTCGTTCGAACTCTCGTAGAAGAGCCCCACAATTCAAATCGAGCTCGTCGACCCAAGTTGATTCATCATGGTCCTTCCATCTAACCAGGTACTCTCGGTGAGTCCGACCGAACCTGGTCTTCTTGGTCGACCGAACATCTAAGACCTTCTCCACTTCAAACTCGTCTTCCTCTAATGGTCGTTCCCAACTATCCTCCGGCAGTAACGCTTCATCTAAATCAAATTTTTTTTCTTCGTCTACCAGACAGGGAGTTTTGGGTCGATCAGGAAATTCTCGGACCAGCTTCAACTTGGACACATGCACGATCGGGAAGACCTTGTAATCTGTACCAGTTGTTACTAGACGGGCGGCGTGCTCACCGATCAGTTCGGCAACACGGAAAGTGCCGTGCCACATGTGAGCCAGCTTCTTCGCATAGCCCTCTTTCACTCGGTCTAGGTATAGCCATACCCTCTCCCCTGGTTTTATACCGTGGGGTCGGACCTGGTCATTGGTCCGGTCTGCCCGGTCTTGTGTGGCCTGACGCAGCTTTTTGTTGACGGCTTCTCTTGCATGCTGGTAGTTTTTCTGGACCTGCATGCGCCAGCGTCGAGCATCGCGATCGCGGGTCCGGGTGAAACCGATAGGTATCGCAGCTTCCAGTGTCGACCGAGGGTCCCATCCATATGTCAGATAAAAAGGCGTTTCTCCTCGGACCCGATCGGTCGACGAGTTGAGTGCAAACACCAGCCTTTCTGCATACTCTTCCCAATCTCGCTGGTCTGGGTCAGCAACGTACATCTTGATCGCCCTCGTTATGGTCTGCGCCATGCGTTCCGCCGATCCATTCGCTTGTGGAAGATATGCCATCGTCGCACTCTGTTTCTGGCCCAGCATGTTATTGAACGACCGGAACACCTCGGCCATAAAACCGGGTTCCCGATCGTGCCTGATTACCTCGCTGGCGCCGAATCTTCGGAACACACATTTTTCGTAGCTCTGGGCGATCTGCTCCGCAGACCGAGATGCACTTGCCTTCGCAATAACTAGACTGGTGAACAGGTCTACCCAGATCAGCAGCTCAGTGTTGCCGCGCGTCGATCTAGGCAGTGACGGTATGTGGTCCATCGCTATTACCTGGAAAGGGTAGGTAGCTTCGATATTTCCGGGCGATCGCCCCTTGATTACCGGTCTACCCTTTCCGGTCTCGCAATCCGTGCAACAGCCCACATATTTCTGCACACTGCGGAAAAGATCTCTCCAGTGGAAGTGGGACCTGATCTTGTGATAGGTCCTGCATATGCCCTGATGTCCCCCTTCTAGACTTACGTGATAGTGATGAAGGACATCCGCTGCAGCAAATCGGGGATCACTAATTTCGTCAGTCGGTCCCGGTCTGCACTGTCTTGGTCGGCATCGCGGCAGTAATACAATAATCCATTATCATCCACTTCGTATCTATCCGCGATCTTGATGCACTCTTTCTCTTGATCGTTCGTCAACTTGGACAGTTCAGCACGCAGGTAGGTCTTCAAATTCACAATCCATTCTTCTTAGTCCTGCGCCTTGAGGATCCGTTCTGCCCTTAGTCGTTGCACAACAGATTCACTCAACCGTTCCTTTGGGAACGGTTGGTGGGACTTCCGAGATTTCGGTCTAGTCACGACCATCACATGCACCTGGTCCTGAGCGTTCTTGGGTCCGATCACCTCGGGGAGCCTGTTTATATTCATCAATTCATCAAGAACGGCCTCCTCGGTGATCGTAGCCCCGGTCTGGTCTTGCATGGCCTTGGTCGCGAGGTAGTCGGCACTTCTGTTCCAGTCCCGTTTCACGTGCAATAGCTCGTGGTTGGGGTGGTCCTTCAATGCCTTCATTACTCGATCATTTAGCGTCCTTAGTCGTGGAGCTTTGCAGTCGATCTCTCCGGTGATCTGCCTGATCACTAGGTTGGAGTCACCACATATGATGACTCGCCCCTTCTCTTGCGACGACAGCAGGTCCAGACATAAAAGTAGACATCGTTACTCCGCCTCGTTAAGAGTAATATCCGGCGTGAAATCGGCAGCGGCTACAACTATAGACCATTGTGGCAACTTACACAATATGGCACTATAGGCGCCTACCTTCTTCTTCACGCTTCCCGATCCGTCAAAACTTATGACCAAGAGCTCTTCATCATGGTCGACGGTCGGTGGCGGTCTCGAGACTGACTGCCGAGGTTGCTTCCTCGGGGCAATCGCTATCAATGCCTCGTCCACTTCAGACCGAGGGGTGATACTGGCAGCTAATGTGCCCAATATCTCTTCCTCGCCCCCGGTGCACTTAACGACCTCGAGGGTCCACTGCTACAAGACCGCCGACCATCTGCCTAGACGTCCGTCCAACCCATTGGCTGATAATAGCCAGGCCAAAGTACACCGCCTTGACAGGACCTTTATAGGTCGGCCGACCAGCAGGTTGTAACACACATCCAGAATTCGTAGCAACGCCAGAACTTCTTTCTCGACAATTCCATAGTTCACTTCATTTGGTTTTAGCGTCCGGCTCGTAAACGTGACTGGATGATACACACCATCGTGATCTTGCACTAAAGTGGCCGAGATAGCCCACTTACTGGCATATACGATAATGGTCGGCACTTTTTCGGGAGCGAAATGCTTGAGAATCGGTGCCGTCTCCATCTTAACCTTCAACATACCAAAGGCAAACTGTGCACGCTTCATATGATCTTCGGCCTCCACTTGCGGACAAACTTCATCAAGACCAGAGTCTGCGCCCTCCTGTAAGGTTGCCCGGTCTTCTTCGAGCAACATATGATAGTCAACTTCCCGGAGCTCGTACAGCACAGCCGCGTAGATAGCAAAGTCTTCAATGAATAGGCTATAATAATTCAAGCTTCCCAGGAAGGACTGCATTGCCTTCAGCGATCTGGGGAACGGGAGGTTACTCAGCAAATCAAGGTCCTTGGGGTTAGCCTCTAGACCATTGTTCGAGACCATATGGCCTAAATAGGCGACCTTGGACATACATACCCCAAAAAACTTTTCACGGCACTGATAGATAGGTTCCAGCGGTCGCATGTCTCCAACAATCGTTCAACCTTCTAGCCCATATCGTTCCATGACGAGGCAGGTATCAGAATGTCGTAGATGTACGACCGCCTCCCTAGAACGGACGGTCCTCTTTCCCGATCGGGTTCACCCTCTCTAAACACATCATAATTTTCAACAGGGTCCCGATCGGTCTTGATCTTGAAGTGTCCGTACAATGCGTTGTCTATCAGCCTTTGATAGATCTGGGGAGCGTTCTTCAGACCGAACGGCATACGATTCCACTCGAAAAGACCAAACGGCGTCACAAATGCGGAAATCTCACGGGCTCGATCAGTCATCGAGACCACCCAAAATCCACTTGCCATATCTAGCGAACAATACCACAAGGTCTTGTCGAGGTCTTCCAACAGATCATTAATCAGCGGCATCGGGTACACCATGAGTTTAGTCAACCGATTTACCAGCCGATAGTCGATGCACAGTCTAATGTCAACGCCGTTCTTCTTGATAACAATTACGATTGGCGAGGCCCATGGCGAGGTCGACGGTCTAATAATCTTGGTGACCAACAGTCCTTTTATGAGTCAGAAAGCTTTTCACGGTACTGTGGCGCCACGCGTCGACATAGCTGGGCAATCGGCTTGGCATCTCCAACGTTAATATCGCAAATCGCACCACGGGCTGCAGGTGGTAAGGCGTTGCCCTTTCCAATCAGCAGATGTCTTTTCTTCCATATGATATTCTTCAACTGCTCGATCTGGTCTGGACTGTTAAGGTCTTGATCACCCACTTGTAAATCATCCGTTGTAACTTCGGGCGAGTCGGCAGACACTTCAGGGAGGACTGCCATTTGGCTTTCCAGCTCCTGAATGTACTGTTCCCCTCCTTCATGTATACAGACTTGTTCATCTTCTGGGGCGATATCACCTAGACCATCTGGACCGGCTGAACGCCCCTGGTCTTGATCAACGGGCTGTCCTTCACTGATATCGGTCTGATTAGGAATACCGTCATGGTCCGACCTAGCAATTTCATGTTCCCCTTCTTCCGTTTCTTGCTCCACTGTCGCCTGGTCTTGTGCTGACTCCACGTTGAATAACCTTGGCTCGTCTACTTGATGGTTCACCGTTCCTGGTGACTGCGGCGCCTTTCTTCGGACCAACATCTTTTTCGGGGTGACATAACTTGGTCTTTCCACTAAAGGTGAGGTGTCCTCTTCCACCGACCCATCATCGCTGATAAGATAGGTGGTAGATTGGTACGCCAGGTTTTGCCACTCGACATACCGCCTCGATCCAATCGAGACGAACCCCATCTTCCTTGGTACCTTCCCTTCTGCTAACCACATGCCGACAATAGTATATTGTCCAGTGTCAGCGGCTTGTCACCGATATTGGTAACACGGACAAAATCACGTCGACCAGCACTCTTTACGAAAATCGGGACCCACCGATCGCCGCTGGTCAACCATAGCTTCCTCGAACGAAAACCTTTCTCGACTGGGGTATCGGCAGACCGACCGACTGGGATAGTGAGGTCTTGGTCACACCGGACCAGATCGGTATACGAACCATACAGAGGTCTTCAACCAGCAAACTGGACCTGGACCTCATCCGGGAGTTGTAAGCACTCCATGTGACAGGTCTAGGCGAATACCGGCTGGGACCATGAAATCCATACCTAGTAAAGCGTCCTGACCAGCCAGCTTGACAACCCAAGCGCTGAAAAAGTAGACAAGAGATCCCGACAAAGTAATTTTCACGTGCGTTCTTCCTTCGGTCATATAAGAATTTTCACCGATCCCGACACATTCTTGTCTCTGGGTATCGTCTATACGACATACAACCTTACGAGCAAAGGCAGAGTCGATTATCGAGACTTCAGCTCCAGAGTCGAACAGCATCGTCGCTTTCTGGTTATTAATAATGCCACAGGCTTTTGCCTGCTTGAACCATTTATCAGGCGCGTGATACTTCCAGTATCCGCGGGATTCTCCAGGCAGCAAGTCCAACTGCATAAACACCTTGGTCCGGGAGTACTCATCGGTCTTCAGACTGTAGACCGGATGGTCTCGGTCGACGCAATTTGGAATAGAACGTGTATTGTCGGTCTTATCCTCCTTGCCGACATATGCATAGATGTGAGCAGTAGAACGCTCGGCTAGATCCAGATTCCAACCTGGCGAGCGTTCTAGTTTAACATATTTTCTGCGTCCGGCGGCAGTATCCCCGCGTGCTTGTCCGGCACGTACCACTTGCGTATCATGTTAAAAAATTCTTCAATCTTGCAGTGGCCGGCCTCGTGGATCTCTCCACATGACTTGCATACGAAGAGGCAATGGTCAGTCGGGTGGCCGCGTCTCTCGAACTTCTTGCACACCATCTTCTTCCAGCAGTTTGGGCCATCATGTTTGATCGACCCACAGTGGGAGCACTTCTGACGAGGTCGGTCCGGATTGGACTTGCTTCCGTTCTTTCCCTTCCTGTCTACCTGGTCGGACCTCGACCTGGTCTTCGGGGCAGGTCCCGCAACATAGACGTAACGATACTGGTCTTCATCCGATGACTCCTGGCTGGATTGACTTCCATTTTCCTCTTCCGATCCCGTGCTGGCTTCGGATACGCTCGCCTTGACCGCTCGGGTCGGTCTGGTCCAGGGTCTCTTCACCGGATTGGTCTGGGTCTGTGTCTTGGATCGGTAGCGACCTGATCCACCAGCACTCTTCTTCCTCATGCTACGCGACTGCTGCAGCGTCCGTAGAGTCTGTTCAACTTCACCCGCGTCCCTAAGACGCAGCAGAGTAAGCTGGTACGCCAGTTCTTGATCGTACAGGGTACTAATGTAGTGACCCACATGTTCCAGAGCAGCACCGTTCGGCGGGTTATTCTCTTTAATTGTTATGCCGGCACGAAGTTCAGCCACTTTCAACCGATGCAAATACTCGATAGGTGTCTCGTCGCTCCGCTTCTGCATATGGTGATACTTGCGGGCACTCGAAAATCCGGAGTTACAATACTGCCCTTCAAACTCTGCACATAGCTGGTCCCAGTCATACCGGACATCCCGACCTAACTGTCGGATCCAGTTGGCAGCCGGCCCTTTCAACAAATCCGGAAGATCAGACAATTTTCACTTTTCGGGGTCTGGTCTCGCAGGAACGCAGACTTGACCCGACCTAACCAAGACCAGGCCTGGTCTTCATCAGCATCCTTGCCAGTGAAGTCCTTGAGGTCGGTCGTCGCGGCCATACGGATGCGCGGAATCGCAGCAGATCCAAAGTCGTAAGCAATAGTGGAGGCTAGGTCAGCCTTGCGTGGCTTGCCATTGCCCGTACCGTCTGACCCACAGTGGTCGTCAAAACCGCCGACCGACTCCATATCACAGTCGCTTGTCTTGCTTGGTCTACGCGGTCTGGTCGGTTGCGGCTTGCGCTTCCCTTTGCCGACTTGCTTATCACTTCGAGTGGGCTTGTCCACAGATGTTACCGATTCCATATCCACATCTCAGCAAACATTGGCACTTTGCTGGGTAGACCGGACTTGGCCATGTGGGCGCAGAGGTGGTCTAACCCGGTCTTCCATGAAACGCTACATCATCGTCTCAAACATGGCTTGGACGTTAGCTGGAGTCATGGGCAACGTGTTGATACCCTCCTTTTGCGGAACTGAGACCTGTGGGGATCGCTGGAGCCCCGACTGGCAAGCAGCCCTTTGCTGCCGCATGTCCTTTCTTTGTTCCGGCTGGGCATGGTCCACCCCCATGGTCATCCGCTCGACACTATTCTCCAACTCTGATGAGCTGTTCGAGGCCGGTGGAGATTGATAAACCGATTCGTCATCAGAACCAATGTCAACAAGCGCTGTGGAGACTTCAGCGACCTTCACTGCTGCGGTGGGAGTTGGGAGGCGAACCGCCCCCACCAGTGGGACCAAATGGTCGTGGAAGGTCGACATCGACGATTTCAGCCTCCAAGTCTCAAATTCAAATAGTTTTTGGACATCGGCGGGGTTCTGCATTTTAATGCCAACCTCCGCCAACATCGCCACCAAGTTCTTCACCAACAGTATGGGAGATCACTCTGGATCGGCTCGGTAGTGGGACCGAGAAGATGGTCGGGGATCTGGACGTTCAACACCCGAAAGACCACGTCAAAGCGAACAAATCGTTTCAGCTCAAAAATGTAATACATCTTGTTTAGGTCTTCTTCAGTGATGCCTCCATATCCGACCTGCGACTTTTCTTCGAGGTCTTCTTCGTCGGCCGGCATTACCAACCCTTTCTTGGAAATCTTGGGGACCTTAGGGACCTTGGGGAGGTTGTTCTGATCGTTCTAATCAGCCTCCAAGTATTTTTCGTCTTTTAATTTTCCATCAACTTTTTTATGCACATACATAGGATCAGGACCAAGGTCCTGATCCTTTCCGGGACTATAGCAGGACTTGCTATAGTCCCGATCGGCTCCGGTGGGAGCCTTTTGGGGAGGAAAAAAATTATTAATCCCGATATGGCCCTTCACCAGGCCAGACCGGACATCGCCATCTTTATCGAGAACGAAGACGTAAGGTGATAGCCTTTCCTTACGCCCTCTCCAGAACGATTCCAAATTCAAATCCTTAGATTCAATCTTTGATGACACCTCGCGGTGATACCCACGATCACCAAGTGATCTGGGCACGCGCACCATTGTGGTGGAGTCAAGTTCGAAATCGAATACATTTGTATCGACAACCTGACCACCACCATCGTGCCCAGCTTTCCAACTTACGGGGGGGGTACCCCGCGGACCTCCGTTCGAAATCTGGTCCGATCGTCCGCTGCTGGCAGACGACCGGTCATCATCCAAAGACACTTGGTCCGATTCACTTAAGTTCATCTCACCTTGTGTACCCGATGGAATGGGCTAGTTACACACTCGGTGGATCGGGATCGCAGATTGATCTGATTCTGTCTTGAATATGAGACGGTGCTGGCTAAGTGTACCTAGGGCGGAACTCTTCACCCCAGGTACGTACAGACCAGAAACACTTCCAAAAGATAAAAACCAATAGGTCGATCGTCCAAACGATCCAGACCTGACCAATACGAAATAATAGAGGGTAGACCAATCAACCGGTCTAGCCCCTGACCAATATGAGACAAGACCAAAACCGGTCTAAACTCCAACCAATGTTACAGTAAGCCAATATGTCCACGTAAAGACCCAATATGCCCGTGAAACTCCACAAACGATATCTCCACGTAAAGACCAATCCAGTGAATAGCACGTTCCAAACGTACTTGAGTTAAAGTGTCGAGATCACCAAATCGTACTCCCGTGACGAGGGACTTCCGGTGGCCAAAGTGCGCGTGCGGCGCGTCCAGACCGGGTATAATAGGCGAGAGGGGATAATTCAACCCTCTGCCCCCAAACACTCGGCGGCGGGAGGAGGCGACTAGTGTACGTGAAAAGAATAACGGCGACCCCTTGCTGCGGCGTAGACCAAGACCAGATGAGGTTTTTGCCACTTATTCCTAGACCAAAAACCTTTACCGGAAAATCCGTAACCAAAAGACTCTTACTTGGAAAAACCGCAACCAAAAGACTTCTACTTGGAAAAATCGCAACTAACCAATAATACTACCTCCCTATGGTCCCTAATGTACCCACACAAAATTATGTAAAATACCCAAAGTCAGGTGACTCACCCAAGACCAGCGTTCTTGATACTCCTTGAATTAGATAGGCTAAAAAGCCCCCCTTGTTTAGACCAATCCGAAATTCGACCAACTGCCTTGACCAAAAGTGACCAAATTTGTGGTACACTTCACCACATCTACGTCCCGGGCGGGAGCACCTAGTGCGTTTTTGGCCCACCGGCAGGCGTAGAGCGTTGAGAACTCGCTCCGAAACTCCGCCCGCTGTGTCAGCGGTTCTTCTTTAAAGGTTTTTTGGTCTTGGGAACGTGATCGAGCAGTGCGCTCTCACCGCTTCCCCTTGGTTCACGTTTGTCCCCTAGTAGTTCGGCTGCTGTAAGCGCCCCACGGGAACTCTAGGTGGATTTAGTGAAATTCCCCTCCCTCGTAAGGTCTAGGCTAGGAATACATATATATTGGGTATTCTGTTAGCTTATTAAGACTCCAGAGGCTCCGTGATCGGGCAGTGAAGAATTCCGCTGCCTGATCAAGTACCCCCTTCGCCGATCAACACAAGATCGACACTCTACGATCTGCGACCTGCTTCCATCTGTTCGCAACTCGCGCCAACTAGTGCCTGATCGACTAAATCGATCAGATCGATCAGGCCGATCATACCGATCACGATCTGTAATTGTCGACTATTGTCCCTGATCATCCCTGATCACCCCTGATCAGCGACCAGCGGCCCTGATCATCGACTATTTGCGCCTGATCAAGCCTGATTGACAGCCGCTTCATCACAAGTCATCTCAATCTTTCATCAAGGAATTGCAACGTGACATCCCCGCCACCTGGAGAGCGACCCACGCCCAAGCCGTCGGGTACACAAGGTAAGCAGGAACACAAGCGGTCACAATACAACCGGAGGACCCCCTTCGTTAGTCGGCAGTCCGTGCGCCATGGTAACGCCTGATCAAGCTTCAAAAACTTTGATCAGCCGCTCCACCACAATGCTCTGGATTTGTACTGCCGAAACTTAAATAGAGACACACAACCGGTCGTTGTGTTCTGCTTTGCTATGTTACGGGATAGTTACGTGTCCGCGTCCGGTTCACAGGATACGAGGGTATATTTCTTTTATGTCAAATCAGCAGGATTTCCCGATTGAAAGCAGAAGGGTGCCTCAGGGTGTGAACAGCATGATTTACGATTATAATTACGAGTCAAATCAGCAAGATTTTAACGAAATCAGCATGCTGGTAACCTTATCGTATTTTGACCTTAAAACGCTAGGTGTGAACCTCCCTAATAAGTAAATATTTGCTATCCGATGCGACAAGGTTACGATATTTTCTAAATCTTGTGATTTCAAGGGGAAGTAGGTTTTCTCTAGTAGAGATGAGGGCCGAAGTCTGAGGCCCAGAGGCAGACTGTAGGGATACAGTAAAAAAAGACGAGGACAAGGAAGAAAAGAAGAAAGTCTTAGTGAAGGCACGCAAACTTAAGAAAGAAAGTGAAGCATGTTATATTGTGTTGGACAGTCTCTATCAAGGCTTCCATAGCCTAGTAGAAGGCATGAACATTTTTGATGATACGTGTAATGTTATTGTGAAGGCCGTGATCCTGTTGACTACGTGTATGCAGCAGTGCTTGGAGCTCTTCTAGAAAATGACAAGATCCTAGCGATGCTGTTTGGGGTCACGATTCAAAAAGATCCTCGTTTTTGAACAAGTTGTAAGGACGGAGATATGTTTCAGCCTCATCCCACAACACCCACCACCCCAATAATGGGACTATATCATAGGTTGGTGGCTAGAACAAGCAAATAGTTGGCGTATAAAAAACTCCAATGTCTTGTAGCCATAGAAATAAAGAAGGATTGTAAGGGCGGGGAGCTAGACCAGCATAGGGCCGAGAAGGTCTATATATACAGGAGGTGAAAGATGGCTAGTGAGGAAGGACCAAAGCGTGTTTCGATCGTACGAAACCCGACATAGCATGAAAGAGTGTTCTGAAAATCCGCTAGTCTATGCTAAAAAACGATGACATGTTACCGGTAAAGTGGCAAAACACTGGCAAACAAACTTCCGAAAGTAAAAATGAGATAGATATCCTTGCAAAAAATGCGAGAGGAGATGAAAGCAGAACTAAGTGAGTAATTAGATGCGGAGTTCATTTGCAGTGTTGAATATGTTGACACCTGAACGCAATGATCACATAAGTGGTCAACCAACGAATACCGATATAGCGACCAGCAGGGGAGGGTGGTGGGACATGTTGGCGTGAACAGCATGGGCACCAGCGGTGGCGTGATGTGCCACAGCCACGTTATGGGGATCAGCATGGTTACGTCTGAATTACCCTACGGCACCTGGAAGGTCGCCATTAATAAAGGCGGATCACGCGAAAGCAGAGGCGTTTTAAAAATAAATAAATCTGGGCACGCGCACCATTGTGGTGGAGCGGCTGATCAAAGTTTTTGAAGCTTGATCAGGCGTTACCGCGGCGCCCGGACTGCCGACTAACGAAGGGGGTCCTCCGGTTGTCTTCTGTGACTGCTTAAATTTCTGCTCACCTTGTGTAGCCGACGGCTTGGGCGTGGGTCGCTCTCCAGGTGGTGGGGATGTCGCAATACAATTCCTTGATGCAAAATTGGGGTAGTTCATAATGAATCGATCGGTGTCAATTAGGTGCGATCAGGCTTGATCAAGCACAAATTGTCGATAATCAGGACCGCTGACAATAATCAGGGGATGATCAAGGTCGACAATCGATGATCAAGGGTTGATCGATGATTAGGGGTGATCAGGCGTGATCAGGCGCAAGCAGTCGATAATCAGGACCGCTGATCGATGTAGAAGATTCTTTAAGAGCTGGAACGAGTTGCAAACAGTTGATCGCAGGTCACAGGTTGTAGATCGTCGATCTTGGTGGCGATCAGGAAAGGGGTACTTGATCAGGCAGCGGAAATCTCCACCGCCCGATCGCGGAGCCTCTTAAGCTTAGTATATGGATATAATACCCAATATAATGTATTCTGCACTTTAACTTAAGAGGAGGGTCGATCAGCGGCGGGATGATCGACGGTTTCTACTAAAATCCGCCTAGAGTTCCCTTGGGGGCGCTTAGAGCAGCCGAACTTCTAGGGGCCAAAAACGTGGACCAATGGGGAAGAGGTGAGAGCGCACTGCTCGATCACGTTCTTAAGGCCAAAAAAACTTTAAAAAGAACCGCTGACACAGCGGGTGGAGTCTCGGGGCGAGTTCTCAACACTCTACGCCTGCCGGTGGGCCAAAAACGCACAAAAGTGCTCCCGCCCGGGACCTAGAGGTGTGTTGTAATAAGGGGAGGCGCAAAGGTGCCTTTCCGGAGGTGTTGTCCTTATTGTTTGGACGCAAAAAGAGAACTTTATTAACGGTTACATCCCCAGATCAACCATTTTCCTAATTTCAGCCAATCAGAACTACCCATTCCAATTTACACCGTCGACCAGTCGACCTGATTCCTCTGTCGTCCGTCGCTAACCGTTAGGTACCCGTACCTAGTCGTCCCTTCTAACGGTTCCCCGTCTATGTCCCGTCCATGCACCTGCAGTTACACACACAGTTATATAAATATACACACACATTGGTGTCCATAGTCAAACCCCCTATTATGTACGAATTTTATGGTACACTTCACCACAGTGGCCACCGTTAGGAAGAGAAACAGGTCAGACAAGCTCATTGGAGACCAAGTCTGATACTCAGTAACCCTCCGAAGTCGGGATCGGAGGTGCTGGACTTAGGTAGAAGAAGTTCGTAAATAACTTACGCGACGATCAGCTCAAACAGAGCTGTATCATCGTTGAGCGTGCAAACTAGTTCCTGCGTTCCCAAAAGACGTTCAAAGAAAAATTAGGACATGTATACAAATGTATAGAAAATCAATAGTGATCGAATGCGGTATAAAACTACGCAAGATTTGCATCTAGAAAATGTAGCAAGCGGGCAATCGAAAGTTCGTGCCTACTGTATAGGGGTATCGCATGTCACAATCTCGTCTACACGAAAAATTTGCATCAAACTATAATCAATGGGGCACTGAACAAGAAATAGGACCATCGGGGCTTTCTTGTTCTAAAACGTTGAAGTCAAGGTCAAAATATTCTGGGATATGAGGTAGCACCTGTACAGTATACACGCACTTTTTGACTCGTTTGAAATGCATACTTTCGGCCGCTCGATGCCTTTTTTAGAGACAAACAGTATTTCTAAGTCTAATTTCTCCACGTGCCTTGAAGCTGGAAAATGAAATCATCGCTGTCCAAAACACTCAATTCGACACACGTAACAGGAAGATGTCAAGTAAATCTTCGCCGCTTCTTTTCTCTGACAGCATCACATTTTCTCTAAATCACACTCGCACCACTCAACACTCCGAGGCGAAGCTACCTCGATGCGTAGTGATATCACACTGTCCTCTTTACTGGGTGACATCATACTTACCTTTGTCCTTTTTTTTACCTCCTTAAGCAAAGCACAAAGTATCCGATGGTCCTGTACAGAATCCATGTACTTTGGACTCGTCTGCAATGGATAGTTGATGCATTTTTAGATGGAAGGTCATAGACGGTAGCATATGAAATCCAAAAACCTGCCAAGGGATTGGTCTTAACTATACAGTTTAGGTATTTTATATGCTGTGTATTGAATATGCGTCTAGAAAATGTAGCAAGCGGGCAATCGAAAGTTCGTGCCTACTGTATAGGGGTATCGCATGTCACAATCCCGTCTACACGAAAAATTTGCATCAAACTATAATCAATGGGGCACTGAACAAGAAATAGGACCATCGGGGCTTTCTTGTTCTAAACGTTGATGTCAAAGCTCAAAAATATTCTGGGATATGCGGCACTACCTGTACAGTATATATGCACTTTTTGACTCGTTTGAAATGCATACTTTCGGCCGCTCGATGCCTTTTTTAGAGACAAACTGTCTTATTTTCTTACCTCCTTAAGCAAAGCTCAAAAGTATCCGATGGTATGAGATACCACCTGTACAGAATCCATGTACTTTGGACTCGTCTGCAATGGATTGTTGATGCATTTTTAGATCGAAGGTCATGGACGGTAGCATATGAAATCCAAAAGGTCCTGGCTGTACAGTATAGGTATCCAAAGTACATGCCTACTGTAAATTATATAGGCTCACCTGCAGATAACATTTTAGAGCTCACGCAACAAATTTTACACGGATGGCATGCCCTCCTCCTTCCTGCTCTCTCTGTCCATCCTCTCTTTTTATCTGATGTCTGCTGTGAGTATCTACGGTTCTCAAAACCTAGCGATGTGAGCACACGAGGATATTTAGCCACAAGATAGAAAGTGCTCTCTCTCTCTAAAATGGAGCCAACCGATCGTCATTGCTCATGGCGTTTTTTGTACAAATAAATGCCTTGTTTGTCAAATACTGATCGGAACACCACAGAACAGTTCCGCTATAATGTGACTCAAAACGAGGAGAAGTCGTCATTCCAGAATTTGCTGGCTTCGTGGTGGAGCATGCGAGTGGCTCAGACAAACTCATTCCTTGCACTTCTGCTGCTCGAGTGGACTTGCGTGACAATTGGCAATTCCACAGCCAGCAGGGTCGACCAACGTGAGAACGCCTCGAATAATACGCTGGATGTGGCACAAGCCATTCGTCGGAATCGTCGGCACGACGCGACCACGTTGACAAGACACAACCACACGCAGATCGAAGAGAGAGCGATGGACCTGGATGCTTTTGACAAACTTGTTGATCAAATTAAAAAAATTGGGGAAATAAAAAGTCTCGACAACAAAAACTACGACAACTTAATGCACCTGCTTGACGAACTGTACTATCACCTGAACCTCGGTCAAGTCCGAGACAAACATTTGGAAAATTCGGACTTTGTTTTCTGGCTCGAGACGACCTACAGTAGCTTGGGTGATTTCGCGTTTCCGATCTTCGTAGAGTATTACAAGGATGACCTCAAACTTGCACAATCGATTGTTGCAGCTGAACAGATCGACAGAATGAAACCAATTGCGATCCGTTTTCAGAAAAAGCTGCTAAAGTTCTGGCGTGTGCTTCAGTATAATTCTGACGAGGTTTTCAAACTTTTACAACTCGATCAAGCCGACAACCTCGTTGAGGACCCACTTCTGAACATTTGGGTTGACTACGTGTACCACACTCGCGGGATTGACAAGGATAAGGACAAAACGGTGGCAGTGGTACAAGCTATGTTGTTCTCATCACCAAACTCTCCAGTTAAGGGTAACAAAGAAGAAGCAGACGAATTAGCATCAAGTGTCTATGACAAGTTTGTGACGTTTCTTAACCGAGGCAATCCTGAATAAGCATCTAATAATAGAACGCGTTTTATTCTCTCTCCTATTACTTTTAAACTTTATGTGTCTTGTACTTTAGATAATTTAATCGGCTACCAATAGTTGAAGCTTCCTTACAGATAAACCTGTGTGATGGAATGCATCTCACAACGAAATGCAATTGACGAAAATTGGGCAACGGCTAGCGTAGTTGCCTGCTATCCAATCAAGATGCAGCTTATGAACACCACCGTAAATGGTTAAAATGTATTTATGCAAGCGCTTTGCGACCTTTCTAATCGTTCGAATTGCCACAGTAATCAACATGAGGGAGATGCACGCCTGACTAGGGGCTCCTCCGTCCATGGATCAATGCATTAAGTACAAGTTCACGTGGCACCACTTTTGTGTCCTCGGCGTTCGGTCTTCGTGACACACCCAGTTCCAGTCCATCTTATCATACACCGGAGCGGCAATGATTGCGAGGGCTGGTAACGATTGCGTCGGGATCGCATGTGTAAGACACCGAGGCATCCACGCGGACGAGAATAGTCTAGGAGCAACGAACAGTCTCTTGCGAATGAACGCGATGCGAGACTAGGCATGCAAAAGCGCAGACGGTGGCAATGGATTTCCACAACGTGTTCCGCGTGACCGACAAGACGTTTCTAGGCCTGCCACGGATGTCCAGGCTGTGTCGCAGCTGCTCCAAGTGCAAGACTTGAACATGTACAAGAATGAATGAAGAGCGTGAGATGACGCCCAAGACGTTGACCCGACGACAGCGCGCTCGAGCCATTGCCCGAGCCACGCCGACTAAAACTAACGAGACCTCGGGCGGACACCTGCGACGCGACCCGTGCAAATAATGACTGGAGCCACCGCGGCCCAGCCTCCTGTTCACACGTTGCGACGACACGAATTCGTGCAAGTGCGACAAAATGGTCGTGATCTTGACGTCCAGCCGTGTCTCGAGACTCTCCATGACATGCTCAAGCGCGGGCACAATCAAGTACACGTACGCCTCCACGGTCTGTCCAAACACAATCAACGACTGCACCACTTGCATCTAAATCGCCGCCGCCACGGTGCTGCTGCTACCATCGCGACTGTCGTTCGGGACCAGGTCGTATGTACGCGCAACGTGGTCCATGGTGCCACCGGCCGCGGCCGCTTTGGACGTTCCGGGCGCGCCACTCGTTTCACCAAGGCCACCCGTGCCCTCACCAACGCTCAGTGTCATGGCACTGGCGCCACTTGCGTTGGTCAAGTCGCCGTCGGTCGTACTCAGATGCATGCCAAACTGTGGCTGCAACACTTCAAGCACGTTGGGCAATCACTTTGGAAAGTAGTGCGTGTGGAATTAATTCATGGGGCGCAGCGTGGGCGATTTTCTCAACAAGACGCACAATGGGCGGCAAATGGGCGCCCCGGAATCCGTAGCGCGAGGACCATCATGGGCGAAAAAAACGGCTTCATGTGGGCATGCACGATCGAGATCAACGACGTGAGCTGGAGAAAGAGCGATTCACGAAGGCGGGGCTCGCCCCGCGCCAAGACGCGCAAGAAGGGCGGCAAAATGTACTTGAGGAACGGGACACACTGCGTGCTGAGACTCTTGAAAATAAACATGATGGCGTGCACGACACCGTGATGATGCGCACTGCGCGACGGCGCGCGTAGAATCTGCAGCAGCGCGTGAATCGCCACGGTCGGGAAATTCCGCGTCCGAGGCTGGGGACACAACGCTCGGATGCAACTCGAGGTCTCGATCCACCCGCGATGCCTCGAACGTCTCGTCACGTAAGCTCACACATCCATGGAGCTTTCCGACCCTTTCGTGTGCGACGACGCGGCCGACCATCCCGCGGCTTCGCCAGGATGCGACGACGCCTGTGCTTCGACGCCCACGGTCTCGGCCTCGTGCCCGCCACGACTTTTCGCGTCCCAATCGGTGCTGCCGTGAACAGTTGGAGCTCCACCTGCTGCTTCTCGTCCAGTGCGTCGCGCGTGGCTTTGCGATCAAACCTCGCCACATATACCGAAATAATCCTGACATATGTCCGTCTCCTGTGGCAGTAGCTAAGAAGGGGGGAATCTTTACTGCTCTTCCAAGCATGTGCTCCTCCTGGTTCATATCTCTCGTTTGTAGGTACTCGCCACACGCGTGAACGTGTAGACAAAAAAGGTTGTCCTTTTCTTCTATTAATGGAAGCGTTATCAAGCACACAAAAAGATGTATTCCGACATCCAATTCACTAAAACTACAAAGCGTATTCTACCTTCAAATAGCCCTGCTTCCTAAAGAAATCTGTCAAACATACCACGGCCTCTGTGTATTTAGGAGATAAAGTGCTTCTATCCCACCTTAGCACCCTTTTGCCAGAGGAACACACCCTTTCTGAAGGAGCAGAAGTTGCTGGAATTGACAATATGGCTCTGGCCATCCTGGCCAAAGTGGGAAACTGTTGGTCGTTGGTCTTCCACCATATTAAAGGGCAGGTGCTGGATGGCACAGTCCTGTAGCCCAGGTACCTGTCCACCTCTTCATTGAGTCCATCAAGGCTGTTGTTTTCCTCAACTAGGTTACCCCAAGAGAATTTCTCAATCCGACCGTGGTCGAGAGGTTCACCTCTCACTGCGTGACCGGAAGGTCCCGGGTTCGATCCCGGGCCAAACCAAGTTGATTGGTTTCAGAAAGTATAATGTGACGAAATCACCCAAGAGAATTTCTCATCTTTTTAAAGTGTTTGAGGGTGTAGAGGTAATTGGCTGACTCCCAGAGCTGGTTGTTGTTTCTTTTTCCATTTTGTATTGCTGAGCTGTCTCAAAAAACAGAAGCTTCGTGGAGTTGACACTGTGACGTTGAACTTTGATATCCAAGGGCCAGTCATCTAAAGCTTGCTGAAACCATTTAATATTGAATCTGGGATCCAAAATGGTGGCCAAGTAGTTTGTGTCCAATTTTACTGCCATCAGAAAATATTTGTGAAGTTTTTTCAGCATTTTGCAGGCTACAGGCTCCAGCTGGCTGGCATCATACTGATTTTCAACCTGCTGCAGCTTTTTCCAAAGATTTGAATAGATTGGGAGTACAATCCCAAGAGTGGGATAGGTGTCTCCAGAGAGTAACTCTGTGGCTGGATGGAATGGCTGCAGAAAGTTGCACATCTGTTGCATCTTATCCCACTCTTCTTTGACCAAAGAAAACCTCATGAAATCTTCTGTATCTGTTAGCTGCTGAATGCTGGATTTCAACATCAAAGTTCTCTGAAACATTTCAAAGGTGGAATTTCATCTTGTGGGCACATCCTGTACCAGAGTGTTTGCTGTTGAAGTGATCTGGTGCAGGGAAACAAAAGTTTGAAGCAAATTTCTCCTTTGGGGGATAGAGTTCACTGTGATGGCCAAGTCTTTGATCCTTGTGTAACCTGATATGAGATCCACTCTGACAGTGTCAGGTTCTGATGACAAGGCAAGGATGCTCATAGGATCTGCTGTTTCCCTTTCCAATTCTGCTTCCATGAGCTCCTCCATATCTGGGCCTCCAAATGCAGCTATGCCATCCTTTGCAACCAGATTGATAATGTGGGCACAACACCTGTGCATCTGAGAGGCCACATCAAATTGAACTTGAGATCTCTTGGCAAAAGTTTGAAATAAAGTGAGGTTGTTGCTTCCATTGTCCACAGTGACATGACCATGGATGGCAAAAAAACCAAGTCTCTTTACCATAGCAAAATAGCATTCCTCCAGGTGGCTTCCATGATGACTGCCTAAAAAAAGAAAAAAATATTTTTGAGATACCTTCATAAATAAATATAAAATTCAAAGACTTTTTCTTACCTTTAACCTCTTCCAATCCAAATGTAACAATTTCCATCTTGAAATCAGCACCAATACAGTGGCCTGTCAAAGACATAAATACATTTTTTTCTGGCTGGAGTGCTCCAGCAATCTGTAGTGAAATGAATTTCCTGAATATCATTGACATCCTCCAACACTTTTTTAGTCAAGTGTCTCTGGTTGATTAGGAATAACTGAAGTTCCCAGTCTTTCATGGCTTCCGCATTCACCATCATGTGGGATGTCTTGCCATTGCTGGCTAAATCCAACATCCTGATGAATGATTTTTTTCCACAGATTCAAAGGAAAGGTCCAGATCTATGATGGCTTCCAGCACAGCAGTTTTCAAGTTAACCTTGGTAAGTGCCTAAAAAGCTCTGTTAGATTTGAAGATACTATTGAACAGACAGAAAACCATTGATGTCAAAATCACCATGTCAAGTCTAGCTTTTTTGCTGACAACAAATTGGTCTATTGACAGGTTACCAGTAGGTCTGGCTCTGCCCTCCTTAATGATTTTGTGTTTGTCCCTCAAGTGCCTGTTGAGGTTGCCCTGGCCTTTGCCTTGCGCAACCAGAATGGTGTGCTTACAGGATTGAGATTCAATGCACCTATAGGTCCTTTCCTTTTTCCCATTGTTCACTGTCTCCTCTACCAGCTCAAAATATGTCCACACATAGCTGGACTCCTTTTTAAGTCAACTAGAATTGCTAACCACACTCTCCAGCTCAGTTTGGGCAGCTTCACCTTCCTGCTGCACCTCCTGGGTGAACTGGCTTGCTCTGTCAGAGGGCAAATCTCAGAAACCTGACTGCCCTCCATAGCAGTAGCTTTTGGAGTGACACTAGGTGCTAGAGGGGAAATAGATTTGAAGTCTGTGCACACAGTGAAGACCTTTTTTTTATTAATTGCCTATGAACCAATCAATTTGATCCATGGATCTTGGATCTGAACGGAGCCCCTACACATGATGTAAAGGGGTTACATTCGAGTTACATATAATGTTGGTGTACATGAGTACACTACGGTTGAGGTCAGTATTGACCGGTTTGAAAGGTTTCGAACCTTTGGTTATTTTAACCAATCAGGGCAGGGCCCCTTGGTGTGGTGGTGTGTCAGCCATCCACGTGTCGGTACACAGGTGTGTACACTACATTTCAGCTAGGTACGAATTGGGTATATTCTATTTAGTATTACATATAGTTTATATTAGTTTAAATTAATTTAGGCTAATTACATATTAAATATATTCAGTTTACATTTCACTCTAAAGTGCAGTCGCGCGACCGGTCGAGGTCGCGCGTGAAGTGAGTGTCGTAGGTAAGAGGGAGCCCTCCCTTTACTTACATCCCGTAAAGGGAACACAGCCGTTAAGGCTAAGTAGTAAACCAACACGGGAATCTTGGCCCCGAGTAGGAGATCTCTCCTACTAAGCCCTTTATAAGGGCGTATCGGCTAAGTAGCGGTAGACACCGCTTTAAGGAAGAGTCTTCCTCTGGGCGCTAGCCGCACCGTGCGGATACGCACCGGCTACATCTGGTAGCACTTGTAGTCAATCCAACACCTGTGTTGGTAGACTAAGGCATCCTCTGCAAAGGATGGATCAGGACGATTGGGATAGTTTGACCCTCGTCCAGCATGAAGCCTTTAAAAGGCTTTTACCCTTAATGGGTGACGAAGGCATGAAGCTCCTAGTGGATCAGGGCCTTGAGGACTTAAAGGCAAGGGTAAATGCCCTCATCTCTCATGAGGCGAGTTGTAGTGGAGGTACTTCCACGGGGGTGCGACCCCCATTATCGTTTAAGATAAAAGAGTTCACCGTGGAGAAGGGTGACAACCTTTACGTGTGGTTTCGAGAGGTCGAAACGGCCTTCGCCACAGCGAATGTGATCTGTGATCATTTGCAAGTGAGACTTGCACTGACCCATCTTACGGGCAAAGCCCGTACATGAGCGTTTACGTGCTCGGAGTCAGTCACGGACGTGTTCCCAACCTGGGAGGTCCTTAAGCAGAAGCTTATGGACATGTACGCAACGCCTGATCTGGTTTTCCAGAATCAACTGGCGTTTCTGAGGTGCCGTCAGGGCACTAAGGACCTGGAGACATATATCCAGGAACTTAAGACCCTGTTAGCAGGGATGTACGCGAAAGCGTATTCGGACAATGTGTCCATCCCCGTCCTCATGGGTGGCCTGAGAGAAGGGACAGCACGTTCGGAATTGTTCCTATGCCGACCCGAATCCCTGGGGGAGGCGTTCAAGATGGAGTTCAACACCGAGAGGAACTTTCGTTCCTCTAAGGTGGGTCCGGAACCCATGGACCTGAGGCAGGTCGAAGCGGAAGAGACACCTCCCGATAATATTCAATCTGACTATTTTTCGCAGAGCTTCGAGGCGGAGCTCCTTGCAATGTTGCAGCGGCATGGACCGCTGAGATGCTTCCAGTGTGGGAACACGGATCATCTGCGGAACAAATGTCCGCGGAACCCCCACCGAGATACTCGCTTAAAAGGGCCAAGGGTTGGGAAGAAACCCTGGCCCAAGCCGTCGGGAAACGACGGCTCCCAGTAGGTGCGGGGCGCCCTACTGGGGGACCCCTCAGTGCTGTTAAACCCCAGGGTAGGGGACGACAGCACAAATCCCCGAGGTAAACGGTGCTTTCTAGCACCGAGTTGGTGTACCAGCCAGGTTTGCTGGTAGTCCTTGCGGACGTGAAAGGCTTTGATAAGCCTTGGAGAGTCTTGATAGACTATGGAGCGTCTGACAATTATGTCAGACGGGCTTCTGTGGAGAAGAGTCGGCTGTATGCCGAGGCTCTAGAGGCGCGTTCTCGTGACGTTGTCACGGTCCGTCTTGCGACGGGCGTACAGGTTTCTGTACCCAAGGTCTCTATTGACCTCAAGCTGAAGTTTGCAGACTTCGACAGCTTAGAACGTTGCCTAGTCCTGGATTTGGACTCGAGGTATGACCTCATTCTGGGCATGAAGTGGCTGGAACGCCACGAGCCATGGATAGACTGGAAGTCTAAGTCCATTGGATCAACGCACCCGCGGTCGGGTGAAGCATTGACGAGTCATGAACCCACCTTTGCTCGATCGCAAAAGCGATTCTGGCGTGATATGCCAGAGATTAGGATGTCTGAAATGATCATTCCCAATGGCGTTAAGGAAGAGTTCCTTAACGAGGGGGATTCGGCGGTTATCCCCACACCGTTAACGGCGAGACTGGTGAGTTGTCAGTGACAGAGGTGGATTCCTCTGAGGTAACTCCAGTGGTAGGGGTAGAGACCCCTGTGGTTAAGCGCGAGGCACTTCCAAGAAAAGAGACCCGAAGTTCGTCTCTTTCGCACGTCGGAAATGATTCCGACTACACCGTTATAGGTGAGACCGGAGAGTCACCGGTGGTAGAGGTAGAGACCTCTGTGGATAGGCGCGTGGCGCTTCCAATAGATGGGGCAATTGACTCCCCCAATATGGGTGTCGGGATGAGTCCCGAGGCCAGTAGTCAGTAGTCCTACAGGATTCTGAATAGTGTGAAAGGTGTTGTCATAGAAGGCGTAAGCCTGGAACGGTTGCCTGGGGTAGGCGAACTGTTGTCGTTGGAGGAGATGTCCTTCAACGAATTTGAAACTGCTTTGAAAGCAGGTGAAATCGACAAGGTTGTCGTATTACGTCCGGAAGAGGAGTTGAACTCCTCGTCCACGATGGACGAGTCAGTTTTGGTGCAAACCAAACAGGCATTGAATGCCCGAAGCGGCCTCAAGATCCTCGCGGATCCTTAGGACCCATACCATTCCTTATTAAAGGAATTTGGAGATGTCAATAGTGACAACCCACCGATGGGGCTACCACCTGATCGGGGAGTCCGACATGAAATTGATTTGGTTCCTGGAACCAAATACTGCGTCACTAGGCAGTGGCCTCTCCCCAAGGAGCAATGCGAAGTCATCGACGCATTCTTCAAAGGGAAAGAAGAGTCAGGGATGGTGCGGGAGAGCAAGTATCCTCATTCATCTCCCACTTTTTGTGTTCTTAAACCGAACGGAAAGTGGCGCATTTTGCATGCGTAAAACAAGCTGAATGCAGCTACTGTACCCATGCAGACTCCGATTCCTCGGAAGGATGTCCTCCAGAACAATATGTCGGGCTGTACAGTATACAGTGCCTTAGATCTGGTGGACGGGTATTATCAGGTGCTCATGCGAGCGTCCAATATTCCGCTGACAGCGGTTAGCACGCCTAGTGGAATGCTGTGGGAGTAGCTTGTTATGCCACAAGGGCTTTCAAATGCACCAGCGACTTTCAATCGCTTGGTGACTCAACTCTTCCGCCCTCATAGGATGTACGCTCAGACGCACTTCGACGATATATTCGTTCATAGTCGTGCGGAAGGCGACTCGTCTGATGTTCAGACGAACCTTATACACCTTCGAGCTGTGCTAGAATGTATGCGAGAGCATAAGTTATATGAGAACGCATCCAAATGTATATTTGGTGCTGAGGAAATTCCTTTCCTCGGATGCTTCACCAGTAAGGATGGAGTGCGGGCGGATCCCGCGAAGGTGGAAGCCATTGTGGAGTGGCCTTCGCCTGCAAATCTTAGATATTTACGGAACTGGCTTGGATTAGCCAATTATCTCCAGAAGTACAGCGAGAACTACGCTGAAACCATTAACCGACCTTCTTAAGAAGGATGTTGATTGGTGTTGGGAAACTGAACACCAAAACGCTTTTGAAGCGGTTAAGGGGAGCTTGTTAAAAGCTCCCGTTCTTGTTCTCCCAGACTCTGGGAAACCATTTAGTGTCGTCTGCGACGCCTCCGATTTCTCACTCGGATGTTCTTTGTTACAAGCAGACGATACAGGAAGGGAACGCGTTATCGCGTTTGAGTCGAGGCAGCTTAAAGCTGCGGAACGGAATTATCCCGTTCATGACAAGGAGCTACTTGCAACGAAGTATGCTATTGTCAAATTTAGGGTTCACCTACCCGGCTCTAAGCCGTTCGTGGTTTATACTGACCACGCGTCCTTACGGACAGCGACAAAGTCGCCTCATCTCTCGCAACGGATGGACCGTTGGCTCTCCTTCTTTGAGGAGTTCAACTTTGAGGTTAAGTTTAAACTTGGCAAGCAAAACGTGCTTGCAGACGCGTTGTCGCGTCGTCCCGATTACGAGCTCGCTCACGCAAAATTCGTCACCACATCTGTGGTGGATCTCTTACGCCAGGCGTATTAGAAAGACCCTCAATGTACGGCGCTTATCCGCGCGTTAGGTGAAAATGGTATTGGCTCGTCTGAGCCAACCCTGTCAAGTCGATCTAGAGCTCGTTTACACCGTTACAGGTACTGTGACGGTCTGCTATTTTATAGCACGAGCGCGGAGGACACTCCGCGGGTGGTTGTTCCTCATAATGAGGAAATGAAGTATAGAGTCCTGTTTGAGGCACATGACTCCCCTATCGGGGGTCATTTAGGTCGGGATAAGACCTATAGCGCTTTAAGCGCTTTGTATTGGTGGCCCAACATGTATAAGTGGGTCGGTGCGTATATACGCACCTGTGAGACGTGTCAGAGGGTTAAACCTTCTGCAAGTTCAGCTGCGCCTTTGGCGAGCTTATCGGTTCCAACGGAGTGTTGGAAATCCATTAGCATGGATTTTATCTTCGGTTTTCTGAAGGAGAAGGCCGGGAACACCGGCATTTTGGTCTTTGTAGACCGTTTGAGCAAGATGGCACACCTGGAGGCGGTGCCAGAGTCCATAGATGGACAAGGAACAGCGAAAGTGTTCCTAGACCGTGTCTTTCGACATAATGGTCTACCCGATTCCGTTGTGTGGGATCGGGATCCCCGTTTTACGGGACAGTTCTGGGGAGCGTTGTTTAAGGTGCTAGGTACCAAGCGCCTCGTGTCCACTGCGGATCATCCGCAGACGTACGGTCAGACGTACTTGCGAGGCAGCAAGCGCTGCAAGAAGAGCAACGCGTTAATCGCGTTGTGGAGGATATTCTACGGAGTTTATGTCCGGATTCTCCAAAGAGTTGGAGTGAGATGCTTCCGATGGTTGAATTTGCTATCAACAATTCGGTACATGCATCTACGGGGTTTACCCCGTTTTACGTGAACGGATTAGTGAATCCGAGGGTTCCGTTGACGCCACGTGTGTGTGGCCCATGGCTTGAGGGGGGAGGTTTCCCTGATGTTAGCCCTGTATCTGTGCGAAAGCACATCGATAACTTTTTATCGACGCGCCTTAGTGTCTTACGACACGTCTGTGATGCCATGGCGGAAAGCAAAGACAAGAAGAAGGAGCAAGCTGACCGCAAAGGGCGGCGTAACGAAAAGATATATAAAGTAGGAGAGTGTTTTATTAAACGCTAAAAATCTTCCTACACATGCACTTTCAATGTGTTGCACAATAAACTGCGCCCCAGGTTTGTGGGTCCCTTTAAGGTACTAGCCCGAAAAGGCTTATCGTATACCTTGGACATCACGAAGGTGATGCGTACGCATCCAACCTTCTATGTAGGTATTCTTAAGCCATATCAGGACCCGGAGGCGGGTCCCCTCTCGGAGGAGGGTGAGAAACCGGATACCCGTAAGAGCCGTAAGGCACGGCAGGGCGAAGGAAGCCCGAAAGGGCTAAAATGCGACCACGAAGCTCCGCAACGGTCGTCTCTAGAGAGGCAAGTCGCCTCTCGAAGCGATCAGTGGCATCCCGCTCATCGCGGAGCCCCTCGTGGAGATCATGGATGCGATTGTTGTGTCGATCACAGCGCTCGCGAATCTCACGTCGCAATTGCGCGACCTCCTCCTCCAATGCTTGATGCCGAGGGTACTCCACACTTTCATGTGGAGCGGCTGATGGCGCGACGCCATAATCGGGGTCAAACCCAGTATCTGGCGAAGTGGAAGGGTTATCCACACTCACAGAGTTCGTGGGAGTTCGAGACTCCCCTACGGCATAATTGCCGCGACGTCGTTGACGCTTTCGAGCGGTAGAATCCCTCTGCAGGTCAACGACCAAAGGGGAACGAGAAGCCCCTTCACTCCCAGTAATTGGGAGCTCGCCGAAGGCAGATGTGGCGCTCACACTGTCCTCTGGAGAATTCCAGGCGCAACGCCCTCTCCACCCAAATGTCACGACGGGAATAGCTGTTGTGCAGCTCATTGAAGCTGGAGAGAAGCTTCTCCCCTTCCGCCCAAGCGCGGAACTTCTTCTCCGCATCATCAACACTCTCTCCCGGAAAAAGAACGATAGGAACCTCGCGGAGGTTCTCAACAGGGGCACCCTGTGCCTGCCTGTCGAGGCGTTCTCGGTATGAGACGCTAGTGAACTGCTTTTGCGTAAGCAGTTGTTGCCGGAGTTTCTCACGGCGTTTGTATTGATACGGCTGTTCAGCCGCGAGGGCAGGGGTATAGGATGCTAAACTGGTCCTTACCAAACGCCTGGCCCACCTTGGAAGGTCACGAGGACCATAAAAATTATAAGCCGTCCTTGGCAGGCGTTTGGGGGCGCGTAACGCAGCCCTTAGTGCCTGTGAGGCAAGTTGAGTGTCTCGAGCTGCGTCCAGCTCATTAGTGACGATCGCCTTTGGCGATTCGGATGCAGCATCCGATATGGGCGGGAGTGGCGCACTGGTTAGTGCATTTTCCCCATGTGTGGGGAACGGATTAGGCTGCCGACAACGCCGTTCGGCGCTGTCGGAGCGGTTAACCGTTGGGGAGGTATCCCCAAGGGCATCCACCTCCGAATTCTCGGAGTAGTCTACCTCTTCTAGAGGAGACGCCATAGCACCACTGAAGGTGTACATATGGAAGGCCAGAGGTACTGGCGTTGGACTTCTCCAACAAGATTTTGATTATTGCGTGAGCAATAGTCTTGATGGGGGAGGATGTAACGGGGTTACATTCGAGTTACATGTAATGTTGCTGTACATGAGTACACTACGGTTGAGGTCAGTATTGACCGGTTTGAAAGGTTTCGAACATTTGGTTATTTTAACCAATCAGGGCAGGGCCCCTTGGTGTGGTGGTGTGTCAGCCATTCACGTGGCGGTACACAGGTGTGTACACTACATTTTAGCTAGGTACGAATTTGGAATATTATACTTAGTATTACATATAGTTTATATTAGTTTAAATTAATTTAGGCTAATTACATATTAAATATATTCAGTTTACATTTCACTTTAAAGTGCAGTCGCGCGACCTCGACCGGTCGAGCGTGCAGTGAGTGTCGTAGGTAAGAGGGAGCCCTCCCTTTACTTACATCCCGTAAAGGGAACACAGCCGTTAAGGATAATTAGTAAACCAACCCGGGAATATTGGCCCCGAGTAGGAGATCTCTCCTACTAAGCCCTTTATAAGGGCGTATCGACTAAGTAGCGGTAGACACCGCTTTAAGGAAGAGTCTTCCTCTGTGCGCTAGCCGCACCGTGCGTATACGCACCGGCTACACATGACAACAATTTTAATCCCTTTAACAAACTAACCCAACCCGTCAGCGCTAATCTTGTCATTAACCGAATTGCGCGTTTTGGTCGGATCGAAATGCTGCATGACCGTTAATCCTGTTTCGAGTTCGTTGGCACCAACAGCGAGAGAAACGCGTTGCAGACATTGTGGCCGTATACGAAACATTCAAAGGGATGACGGCCATGGAGTAGTATCCTGTTTCAATTTTGTGGGAGGTCACAAAACTTAGTGGGGAACAGGCGAAAGAATTCCCAGTTTTTTGTACAAAGACGTCGTTATTGTACTAATTCAGACCTTCAACGTTCCCCGTAAATCTAGAGACTCGAGCCTTACCCTGTTTAACCTTCGATTCCACGATTATCAATTGAGTTTAAATGAAAATCGTCCTGGACGACAAATGGACCATTCTCGGTGAAAAGGCCTCCGAAAGAGGAAAGCCCGTGGTCCTCGTTTTCCCTATTTCGGCGGTGTTTCCACCAAGAATGAAAGGTTTTATTTTTCTTGCAATTCGAAATACCGCATAGTGCTTAAATGAAAATTTGCTGAAATCAACACCCAGCAATGTGTCACTAACGCAACCTTGTCACTGTAGATGGTGGGTGGAACTTGCTCTTTTTGCGTCTCCAACCAATACTTCACTGTATTTGCAGATACCTACAGAAGTACCGTATAAATATGCGGGACGACGCCAGCCCAACATTTATGTGCTCTATCAAGGGACTGACTAGACTTCACACACAGTTCCGACTGCCTTCAGCCATGGTTGAGGCCATGATTTCCTTTTCCCTCCCAGATTACATCCATCACACTTCCTTCTGCTACGAGACTTCTTTAATCTCTTGGGGGCCGCTTCTAGCTCTGCTGCTGCCGACACAGCGTCATGGTGCACCATTATGGCACGACGAATGTAACTGGCGCGCCGATGGTGTCTTCGAGGTTTCCAGCGGTCACCTCTCCCCATCTGTAATGGGGTGCCATAACATAATTGATATTCAAGTTAGAATATCACAGTTGAATTTCAGACGCGTTGTCTGAAATTCAAATAATAGATTATAAGTTATTATAATCTACGAAGGAAAAGTCGATTCGGTATAAATACCGAATCTTGCAGGTTAACTAATAGTACAGTTACTTTTTATACTTGATATTATTAAGTTAGGTAATTACTATACTGTTAGCCGCTAACCACCCATTTAATAAACACTCTTAATTTTGCGTTCTTAAGGTAAAGCAAATATTATATTTGCTTTTAGTATAGTATTAGTTGTCATCAACTAATCCTACCCCTCCCGTATTGCGCGCTTCCTCGCACAACACAGTTCCGTTCCGCTAGCAACTAGCGGAGCGAAGATTAAGAGCCGCTCGGCATCAAGTCGTGAGACATGACGCCTGCCGAACGAGAGAGAACGCTGGAAGTGGTGACGAAACACTTCCCCCACTTCTCGTCGCGTAGTAAAGGCGCGACGGTAGAAATGGTTCGGTCCATGGGGACGGACATCCTTACTTTCCTCCTGGGTAAGACCCCGGAGGAAGCGATAGAAGTGGTGAATCGCTTAGGCGAAACAACCTAGAAAAGCCAGCACGGCCCGCGCAAGAGGCAGCGCGGACCGCACCTGCACCTGCAACGCATAGCGTTGAAGTGGTAAAGGCGCGAGAACCGCCCTTTACCGGTGAAGGGTGCAAGCCCCTTCGTAGATGGTTCGCATAGGTGGAAGATGCCATCTCTGCGCACAATATTGTTGACGAACGTCAACAGACGTACTTCGCCACAACATGTCTGGGCGTCAGAGCCAGGTCATGGGCGATGAGTCGCAGAGCCACTGATGACTCTTCGTTCCTTACTTATAAGGAATTTAAAGCTTAGCTAAAACTCAACTTCGAAGCTCCAGAAATGGAGCTAAGTAGTCGGTAGGAGTTCATGGAACTCCGGCAAGGTAAGCTTGACCTTCAAGCTTACGCTCAGAAGACGCAATATTTGCTGTCAAATATTGTGTATGAGCCGGTGCCCCCTGCTATGCAGGTCACCGGCTTCATGAAGGGACTCAATGATGGTCCCGTCAAACAGAGTCTTTACCGGCACTCGCCAAAGACTCTAAGGGATGCCATTGATATGAGCATTCGTGAAGAGTTCAGCATGCGATCAGCGTCATCGCATGCTGGGTACAGCCGAAGGGCTCAACAGCCCTTCGCTTTTGACATGCCGCAACAGCATGTCAACAATCAGCAGTCGGGCAGACGAAGTTCACACTTCGTCTCAATAAACAGCCACCCGCGCCAGAGCAAGGGCGGTGGAGGTCCAGAGCCGATGGACCTATCGGTTGCGGCTGCTTCGAACTCGAAGCAACCGAAATTTAAGAAGATCATTCGCTTAATCGATGCGCGAAAGTGGGGCATTTTGCCCATGAGTGTATGGCACCGCGTCCAGTGCCACGCAATCAGCGGACGGAACCGTCCGCTGCACGGCGACACCAACAGGGACATCACCCTGTTGGTGCAAAAAACGTTAATCACCAGTAGGGGCGGGGCGCCCTACTAGGAATGTTATCCCACATGCCGACATAGGGCATGTGAGGGTAATAGCACCAGACGGGACTATGTCCTGTCAAAAGGTGTAGGGCGATGATAAGCCTCTTATCACCCTGGAGGTTAAGCCGCACGGGAGCGATGTCCCCATGCGAGCTTTGTTTGACACATGAGCGTCAAACAATTTCGTTAGAACTCAGAGTATAACGCTGTTGAGCTTCGTGGAGGTAGAAACCGCACGAAGTATGTTGTCAGTCCGGTTAGCAACAGGTGAAACCATGACTATTCCAAAGCGTGTGATTAAAACACGCTTCGAGTTTAATGAACTGTCATTCGAAGATGAATTCATCGTCCTCGATTTAGATGACAAGTTCGATGTGATACTTGAAATCCCATGGATGTCCAAGTTTAAACCTTCGATCGACTGGGTTAACCTATCGATCGACTGCGGCGGACGCACAGGATCTGATCACCCTGTGTGTAATCCGGCTGTATCAGAAGATACAACCGCAGCGTCGGACAGTCTGGTGGATAGCGATGGCACCACCAGGTCTGTTCCGACACGATCAGCGGAAGGTACCTCCGCTGGTGAGAGTCCAGAGGGACTACCACACGCAACAGAAGAGTCGTTGCGTGTTGGAGAGAAACATTCCACGGGTGATAAAGACCACCGTGAGAATGAAGTGATATCCACGGTGGGAAACACCCACTGTGAGGCCGAAGGTTCCAACACGATGAAAGAATTCCGTGTTGATGAGAGTGAACTCACGATCGAGTGCAATCGTGAGCACAACTCCGTGGTGTCCAGTGACCACCACGTTGCGTTAGCCATGCACACGGGTGATAAAGACCACCGTGTCGCAGAACAGGCGTCCGATCAGACGAGCACATCTGATCGCCAAGAAAATTCCATGGTAGGCAGTGGCCACCATGATGATGAGTATTCGCACACGGTGAATCGTAATCACCGTGTAGCAGTCAATCAGACGAGTGCGTCTGATTGCATGGACAGTTCCGTCGAGACGATCAACGTCTTGACGAAAACGGAGACCGGATTAATTACCCAGTCTCTGTTGATGGAACACCCTCCGAAAGAAGGTTCGGAAGTGATGGCTCTTCCAGCGCTAAGCTGGAAGAAGTTTATGAGAAACTTTCACGATGATCAGATCGAACAGATCTGTATTATCGTAGCAACAGATGATGTAGTGGATATTCGTGAACGAATATCCACATTACAAGTGGAAAACATTGGGAAAGAGGTTCCCAATGATCAAACCAAAGTTCAGCGCTTTGAAGCGCGGAGCTGGGAGTCGCTTAAAGCGAACTCCCCATTTTATGAGGTACTTCGGGAATACGCTGACGTATTCCCAGAAGAAGTACATAGCGAGATCCCTAAGGATAAGGGAACTCGTCATGAAATTGACCTCGTGACAGGCACGAAGTATTGTGTCACGCGGCAATAGCCGTTGCCGCGTGATCAATTAAAAGCGATCGACGAGTTTTCGAAGATCGTCGTAAAGCAGGCCAAGTGCGGGATTCTATCTCACCACACTCTACCCCCACCTTTTGTGTGAAAAAGTCCACAGGTGGGTGGAGAATCGTTCACGCTTACAACAAGCTGAACGCAGCGACGGTACCGGCGCAGACGCCGATACCGCGAAAAGATGTCATCATTGATGGCATGTGCGGGAGCACCATCTTTAGTTCTCTCGATAAGAGATGTATTTTATCAAAACCTAATGCGTGAGAAGGATATCCCTCTCACGGCGGTAAGCACCCCAAGCGGAATGCTTGGTAGTGGCTTGTTATGCCGAAGGGGCTTCGAAATGCCCCTGCTACGTTTAACAGATGCGTAACGCATCTATTACGCCCGGTGCGAGAATTCGCACCGAGTTATTTCGATGACGTGTTCATCCATAGTAAGGGTGAACACGATAAAAGCGATGTAGATGTCCATAGGGAGCATCTTCGTCGAGTGTTAGAGCTTATGCGTAAGCATAAGCTCTATGCAAATCTAAAGAAGTGCACCTTTGGTGCACCTGAGATACCCGTTCTTGGATGTTTTGTGGGCAAGAACGGGGTGCGCTCTGATACTGAAAAGATCAGGGTGATCGTTGAATGGACTACGCCAAACAACGTTAAGGAAATTCGAAAGTTCCTTGGGTTGGCAACATATTTGCACAAGTATTCGTGCAACTATGCTGGGTTAATACGACCTCTTTCTCAATTGATTAAGAAAGATGTCGAATGGCATTGGGATACCCAATGCCAAGATTCTTTTGATGCAGTCAAGCAAAGCTTGACTGAAGCGCCTGTCTTGGATATAGACGATAACGAGCGTCCGTTCCACGTCGTTTGCGACGCGAGCAATTTCGCTATCGGCTGTGCTTTGATGCAGCGTGATCACGATGATCGTGATCGCGTAATCTGCTATCAATCGCGTCAGTTGCGCCCAGCCGAGCGCAACTATCCAGTGCATGACAAGGAACTCCTTGCCATGAAGTATGAACTGGCCAAGTTTCGGATCTATCTCTTGGGAGATAGACCGTTTGTGGTTTACACGTACCATGCGTCGCTACGCACGGCCGTGAATTCACCACACATTTCTCAAAGAATGGCTCGATGGCAGTCATTCTTTGCTGAATACAACTTTACGGTTGAGTACAAACCCGGAAAGTTGAACGTGATAGCGGATGCGCTATCACGAAGGCCCGATTACGAGACGAAACCGTCCGTAACCGAAGGTACCAGTGCAAACGCGATCCGTTGCACGGCTTTGTCGTCGTCAATTATACGACAAGTACGCGAGGCGTACAAAACAGAAGAGGAGACACGTCTGTTGATTGATTACTTACGTAATCAATCAAGTGAGAAACGCGACGAACTCCCAGAGTTCCTCCGCGCTTGCGTGCATCGATATCGACTGCACGATGGTCTGCTGCTCTACAGCACAGACCAAAAAGATGAAAGTCGCATCGTCGTTCCAAACGACGATGATCTCAAACATCAAATTATGTTTGAGTATCATGATGCACCGATTTGGGGGCATCAAGGTCGAGAGAAGACATACGCTTCTCTCGCACGTGACTTTTACTGGCGAAACCAGTACAAGTGGGTACGCAAATACGTACGCGCTTGCGAGATTTGCCAGCGCGTTAAGCCTTCGCAGTCTGCACAGGCTCCGCCGCAATCTCTGCCGGTTCCGACAGAGTGTTGGAAGTCCATTTCAATGGACTTCGTATTCGGTCTTCCAACCGACAATAGTCGGAAGACCGGAATAGTGGTCTTTGTAGACCGTTTCAGTAAGATGGTACATCTTACTGCAGTATCAGCTAACGTAACCGCCGCTCAAACAGCGCGGATATTCGTTGATACGGTATTCCGTTTGCACGGAATGCCGGAAGACATTGTCTCGGATCGAGATCCGAGATTTACAGGACGGTTCTGGAAATAAACGTTCTCATTGTTGGGAACCCAGTTGAAGATGTCAACTGCGGACCATCCGGAACGGGTTAACCGCGTTCTCGGAGACATGTTGCGATCATACGCACATGCCTTTGAACAGTGGAGTGACTACCTGTCACTCACTGAATTTGCGATTAACAATTCGGTGCATGCTTCAACTAAGCATACACCGTTCTACGTGAATGCCTTAAGGCATCCACGAACCCCAGCTTTACTTGGCGGTACGCCAAATATAAGTGGGGGATGGACCCGCTCAAATTTTGAGCGAGTCAATGCGCAAGTTGTGACTGCAACTTGTGAACAAAACGATGGCCCTTATACTGAAAATACAGTAGAAGCGGAAGCAGCTTCAAATGAAACTGAAGCTGTATATGATGAATATGTGTCTGCAGCAATGGCTGCAGACAACGAGGACAATGCACCTACTGCTGATAAAGCAGTAGATGAATCGTATTACAGCGCCAAGCTGTAATACGCTATGTAAAGGATGCACTAGCCTCTGCTTTTGATAAGCAGAAGCAGAATGCAGATAAACAAGGAAGGAAGAACAGGAACTCCTTTCTTAAAGGTGAATTAGTACTACTAAGTACTACTAATTTGCCTACACATGCAATAAGCAACTTCCCTACACGGAAGTTGCTTCCTAAGTACATTGGACCCTTCAAGGTCCAAGAGATTCGGGGGGAATGCCTATAGCTTATACATTCCCACAGCAATGCGGCTTTACCCAACATTCTATGTTGGGCGGCTCAAGCCGTATCACTCGTCTTCGTCTTATGACGAGACGCAGAACCAGGGAAGATGCCGTGCTTCTCCAAGTCTCCCAAGAGAGACTTGTAATCGGCCTCCAGCCGTTGGTGAGCAGAGCGGAGAGTCGTTACCTCCGCCTTCGACTGCTCGAGATCAGCCGTGCGTCGATCGAGCTCTCTCTTATAGCGAGAAAGCTCAATGTAAAGAAGATAATTCTTCTGCTGGAGGGCAGTGTGCGCCCCGAGGATGTCCCGGACATCCTCGCGAAGAGACCGATATGTCTTCACACAGTGAGACATATCGCTGCTCAAGGAGGAATAACCCTCCTCGAGCTTGCGGAGCGAAGAACCATGCTCCGCAACAACAACGGCGAGGGAATTCTCAACCTCCGCCGCCCCTGATTGATAATCAGGGGAACAAGCGATATATCCTCGAGCGCTTGATCTCGAAGCGCTCGGTGCCTTTGAAGAAGGGGCAGCGTACCGAGTACTTGGTACGCTGGCTGGGATATCCCCAAGAGTTCGACTCTTGGGAGCTGATTGAGGTTCTGAGGGCCGACGCCCCAGACCTTTTGACTGAGTTTGAGAAGAAGTCTCAAACTCATAATGCGAAGTAGCACCAACAGTAGGTGTTGATGCATTCAGGGTATCAATTAAACCCTGAATTTCGGCGGGTACGTAAAAACCACCGTACCCCCGCAAATCCTCCTCTGACAGACGAGGAGCGCCCTGCGGACACCGCGGGCAAACGAGGTGAGAAGGGACACCACAGTTCAACCCTTCTTTGATGCAAGCAAAATGGATGTATTCCATTTTGCCTGTTCGTGAGTGCTTTAAAAAGCGCTCGCGCATTACGTGAACTTTATTCACGTAATCATCTGGGCTTTTGTTGTAGTTGTCAACAAAAGAGTTCCAACTCTGAGTCAGGGCGTCTTTATCGTCCCTGTTCTTCCTTGACCCTTTCCGGCTCCAATAATATCGAACCTGGAAAAATAGGCCAATAAAGTACAGACGTCTATCGTCTGTACTTCGATCGAATCGACGTGACTGGATGTCTTCGCAGTCATCCAGCACGTTGATATCGAACAACGCATACTGGCAGTCCCGTTTACGGTGACCGCCACTGTTGGGGGCAATAGCCCAGCCAGGGGTCCAAAACCCCACTGTGTACGGAACATGTGGTTCCGTACGATGATACGCTTTAGAAGCGGCAGGCGCCGCATCCGTTCGAGCTCTTTTAGCAGGCGGAGCACCGCCTGCTTCAACACCACACGCCGGGGTTAAATCACCCCGACGTGGAGAAGTACTTGGTCCAGGTGGGGCTCTTCGTTCCTGCAACCACTTGTGATGATCATTGTCGCTGTCATAGAAGACAGCGACACCAGAGTCGTCATCGATGTTAGGCGATGAGCACCTAGCGAGTTTCGACTCGCTAGATCTTTTAGTGGGGACAGCTGTATTCCCATCACTTTGTTCGGAGTCAGAACTCCCGAACATGGCCCTCTAGGCAGCACGCCATTCGGAAGTTGCCATCGTGCGAGATGTTGCATTAGCAACATCTCCCTGTTTCTTGCCAGATGCCGCCTTAGCAGTATCTGTGGTCGAAGACGGTACGTCTTCCGACCTTTGCGTAGTTGACGCTGCTAATGCAGCGTCACCGTTGTCACTCAACACCTCAGCACCTAGTGCTGAGGCGGAGGAAGAAGCTCCTTCATTGTTTTCAGCAGCGCTCTTTAGAGCGCCGCCGTGTGCTTTGACCGTCGGGTTGATGGTCAATCAGTTGGTGTATGAGAAATTCTGACCAACAAGTGCACCCATGATTGGCCAAAATAAGAGTTATTATTGGCCAACCACCTTAAGTTGGGAGTGATGTAATGGGGTGCCATACATAATTGATATTCAAGTTAGAATATCACAGTTTAATTTCAGACGCGTTGTCTGAAATTTAAAAAGGAGATTATTGGTTATTATAATCTAAGAAGGAAAAGTCGATTCGGTATAAATACCGAATCTTGCAAGTTAACTAATAGTACAGTTAGTTAAAGACTTGATATTATTATATTAATTAGTTAGTTACTATACTATTAGCCTCTAAACCACCCATTAAATAAACACTCTTAATTTTGCGTTCTCGAACATAAGTGAATATTCATATATTTACTTTTAGTATAGGATTAGTTGTTATCAACTAATCCTGCCCTATTGTATTGCGCGCTTCCTCGCAAAATACAGTGTAAGCCTGTAACAGGATCAGTCCTGTTACAGAAACAGAGCTCTTAGCTGCTGGTGTCATATCTGGAGCTGAATAATGTCTGATCCGAGCGAATAAAATGCAGTCAAGATTCGGTATAAATACCGAATCTTGCAAGTTAACTAATAGTACAGTTAGTTAAAGACTTGATATTATTATATTAATTAGTTAGTTACTATACTATTAGCCTCTAAACCACCCATTAAATAAACACTCTTAATTTTGCGTTCTCGAACATAAGTGAATATTCATATATTTACTTTTAGTATAGGATTAGTTGTTATCAACTAATCCTGCCCTATTGTATTGCGCGCTTCCTCGCAAAATACAGTGTAAGCCTGTAACAGGATCAGTCCTGTTACAGAAACAGAGCTCTTAGCTGCTGGTGTCATATCTGGAGCTGAATAATGTCTGATCCGAGCGAATAAAATGCAGTCACAGATCGTCTAGGCCAGGATTATACCATTACATTTCACCTTACCGTTAAAAAATCATCTACCAGCTGCTCCGTCGTTCCCGTCACTAATAAATCGTCCACATACACGCCAACAATTATTATTCCATCGTGATCCTTTCCTGAAAATATACACGTGTCCGCCATACACTGTGTAAAGTCCAAATCGGTAAGTGTCTTGCGTAATAACTCGTACCACATACGTCCAGCCTGCTTGTGATATATTCCATCGCAAAGGTTTATCTGTAATTTATCTCCAAATAGTTAGTTACGCGGTTTGATGTTTAAACTACACGTAAATCTATGTGTAAGCCACGTAGAATGTTGACAATTTACCAAAAAAACGGTATGTTTTCCTCTCCCCATTAATTGTTGGCTCAGCATTCCCTTTGTCGGCATGGCTTCCGACCTCGTCACATACGTCTCCAAGCTGCTACCGGGCGCTACGCTTCCTGATTTGTCCCTGAACATTAAGAAAAAAGACGTATCGTCCGTTATAAATGCCGTAAACCCTTTTTTACCACAACTGCTGGCGCTCGAGGCTGAAACCGACGTCGAGGGCGCTTTCTCCCTCCTGCTTGACGTCGTGCAGCGCCTCCCCGAGCCGGAAAAAGCGTTGTTAAACATCTTACAAGTCGTTCAAGACGAGGAAAAGGCCAGCCCGGTCCTGCGGCTCCGAATCATTGCCTCACTCTTCAACAAGGCCAAGCCTTTGCCCAAGGTACAGCTGCAGGCGCTCTTGAAGATTCTCGTTCTAGCTTCCAGCTCGGACAATGTGGAACTAGTAGCTCCCTACTTGTTGCAGGTGGAGACGCTACTGAATACGCAGAAATTGAGTGCAGAAGAACGTCGTACATTGCTTTTGGCTGTTGCGAATGTACTGGACCAAAGCGACGACAAAATTAAGGTCTTGATTGTATTAGAAAAGTACTTGGCCACGTATGAAGTGGGCGCGGTGGATCGAGAGCAAGCCATCCGTGCGTTGAAACTTGTCTTGCAACACCCCGTGGCCAGTTTTCTCGCCCGTGTCGACCTCGGTGCGTTACCTGTCGTCGAAGCCTCACTCACGGGCGATCAGCTGTTTGAGCTGTTGGATATTGTATCGACGAAAACACTCAAGGAGTTTGTCGCTTTTCAAGCGCGAGCTGGTCGCGTCTTCACGGACAATGGGTTGCAAGAGGCTGAATTGATCGACACCATGCGCCTCTTTACACTGTGCACGCTGCCAACGGGGTTTAAGGAAATTTCGTATGCGGACATCGCGTCCCTTTTGGATGTGAGCGAAGATGATATCGAAAAATGGGTCGTGCGCGCCATCACCGCTGGCTTGGTTCATGCCAAAATCGACCAACTGGCGCGTACGGTGACCATCTCGCGCGCTCTCCAGCGTCGGTTTGGCACCGATCAGTGGCATGAAATCGACGCCAAGCTACGGCTATACAAAAAGAACGTGCGTGGATTGCTCGATACAATCCGGAATGCTCGTCGTGCGCAAGAGCAGCCGCACTGAGACCGCGCAAAAGCGCGGCCAAAAAAAAAAGGAGGTGGAGATGGCTACAAACTAAACCTTTCTTGGACCATTTGCTCCTTTTTTGCACCCAATGAGACCACAAAATATATACACATATATTTAGAACTAGCTGTTCCGTGGTAGAGTGTACCCTCTTCTTGGTACTCGGGGCCCTAAATGTGCCGATATGCTCCTGTCAAAAAACTCGTTTTCTCGCTCCTTAGTGTGAATTTCAAGTTACGAGAATGTTGGTCCCCGTGTTGTCCGACGGTCTCCTGCTTCTGATCGCCCTGGGCGGCTTGGCCACGACGGTCTTGTCCGTGCTGTTCGTGGCTGGCTTCTTCTCCACGACCAAAGTTGGATTTTATCGTTGTTTTCGAACCAACCTACGCCACTCTCGCTCAGTCTGTTTTTCTGTTTCTGTTTATAGACAGTGGCGCATGAGGAAGACCACACGGAAGAAACCGTCCGAGGCGAAGCGAGAGGCGCGTTAGCGGCCTTGCGCAGGCGAAAGGACCGTCGAAAGCGTACGGCCGAGCAGGGCCAAGGCACTGCGCCCGACGTGGACGCCCCTGCGCCGGCTCGAAACGACGTGGCGGAAACGGCGGCGAGAGACGAGAACGAAGGACCCGTCGAGCCGTAAGTCCTCTGGGAGGAAAGTCGTGACGAAATTTTATTCATGTGGATCCAACTGTAGGAAAATGATGACGAAGAAGGAGCTGCACAAGGCGCAGCGGCGTCGAGAACGGGAAGAGTTACGTGAGGTACAAGCTGGCGTCGCACTAAATGGCACCGAGACGAGCGGAAGTGGTAATCGTGGTGCTGCTTGCTGTATGTGTATTGTCGTGTTGTAGTGGGACCATCAGCAGCGCCTTGCGCGTCAACGTCTTGCCGAAGAGCAGGAACGAGCGTATCAGATGAAACGACAAGAGGAGGCCAAGCTGGAGCAGGCGATGGAGGAGGAGGAACGTAAATTACAGCAGGAACGAGAACGAAAGGAACAGGAAGAGCTCGAGCAGTGGAAGGACATGTTTACGATTGAAGAACAAGGGACCCAAGTGACGGAAGACAGCGAGGCGAGTCAACTGCTGTTACAAGAGTTTGTCGACTATATCAAGCTGCATAAAGTCGTGCTGCTCGAAGACCTGGCGGCGGAGTTTCAGATGGCTACCAAGGATACAATCGACCGTGTCCAGTCGCTCCAACGATCCAACCGACTCACGGGCATTATGGACGACCGCGGAAAATTCATTTACATTACAGAAGCAGAGATGGACAAGGTCGCGCATTTTATTCAACGACGCGGCCGTTTGGGCTTTGCTGAGCTCGCCAAGGAATGCAATAAGCTCATTCAACTACGCGGAGGCGCTGGGAACGATCCGACAAGCTCCTTGGACTGGCTCCACGGCGACGACGCATGGAATAAAAAGCCCTGACCTGTGTCGAGCAACTCGCACGTCTCGATCCGGGACAAGATGAGGACTATGCCACTTGTTGGATGTCTGTTCGCTGAGAAGCGAGAGATGCATGTCATGTCAAGTGAAGTAGGCGTGAAAACAATACCATTGGGCAGGTTGCCGCCGCAAGTTTGTGGTCGGCATGGGATGGGCAAAGTACTTGACGCGATTTGGATGCTGGGTCCTGGCCAGCACCATGCGCTCAGTTTGTTTCTTGAGGTCGTCTGCAATGGGCTGTTCTTCTTGTAGGCACACCCGATATTTGATTCCGTACGCTTAAATCTCTTGGTGACGCCTGCTTGTCGGCACAATTCTTGTAGCAAAGCTTCCTCGGCGTCTCGTTCACTTTCAGTGCATCGTGTCTCTTGGCTTTCGCTTTGCTTCACACGCTTTGCTTCTGTCTGCTTGGGACGTGGAAGCACCTCACGCGCAGCTTGTTCCACATTGTGCTGTGCATCAGGCTGACTTCTCCCCGACTTCCTCTTCCATCTCGTTGCGCATTTTTCACTCTCATCGTTTAACACGTTACCAGGCGCCCAGTTCTCTACGACATGCGTTGGTGGATCACCCCACCGAGACTGCGACTCCATCTATTCTGTCTTGTCCTTCTCGTCTCTCTCGTCGTTCGTTGAACTCGAGCGCTCAATGACTTATGCTGCAAAAACACATCAACAAACAAAGCTCGCAAGCAGGTCACCAGGGAGTGAGTCCAAACTCCTGTCACGTCAACAGACTTTGGCGTTTGCGACGTTGGCACGACCAGCGCTTGCATTTCATTCGTGACCGATAAATTCCTTACGCATGAGCGCGACTGAACCAACAGATTCAGTGGAACACCCGAATGGCTCGAGGGATGGAAAAGAAGCTAAACAATGATTGACTCTTCAGTAAACTTGCCGAGAACCCGCGCCGACGTGAAACCGGTCAAGCCCATGAGCAGAAGGTTGCAGCCCTTCAGGCCGAGCGGCATGATCGTAACGCAACACTGGATTCATGATGGAAGCCCCCGCTACCCACATGTGAAGTTATACGACCGTGTAGATGAACATGGAGCTGATCGAGGCTACGAACGTAGTGCCGCTATACACTGCGCGCAGAGATGCTGGGCCTGTTGGAAGAGTGTGTAGCCACTTTCGGCTTTGCACACTTCCGAAATGGTGGAATCCCATTGGCTGACATGGGTAGTATACATTTTTCATGTTAGTGACGGTTACAGAATTAAGTTCGCACTTAGGAACCGAATAGTCAGCTAAGTAATCTTACATAATATATACTTTCTATTTTGCATTTAATTAAGCACGCCTACTACCGAACCTTACGCGCCGCTAGAGGGCGGATACCAGTTGGGCTACTTACGTTGATTCCTACGAGCTGAAACTTTGTCAGCAGGTAGGTCGCCATCTCGTGAAGTGTTTGCACGAATCCCCGGTTGATTCCAACAGGTTATGAGCCCAAGGCTCAACTGATTGTATCGCGGATTGTTCTTGGTTTTTGGAGTGTGTTTTTCGTGGATACCTTGTCTCGTTTCGTTACGCAGAACTAGTGGAAAGTCCCCTCTCGAAAGGGCTAGTGGATTGACGAAAGTGACTGAAGGATTTTCAAGTGATTTAATATGAGTGATTCAGATGGATACAATGTGCCCACTGCCAGTGATTTTAAGGCATTGGTACAGAGTCTGAAGGAAGTTGCGAATCGTCTGACTGCCATTGAAGATGGGCAGGCCAGGCAATCACTTCCCACTGTGTCCTCCGGTTCGAGGAAGGGACCACCAATGCGGGTACAGGACACAGAGTTCCGTGACAGCCTGAAGAATTACCGTCCTTTCGGCCATCAGATGACTCTGAATGATTTGGCCGAGGACGAAGGGGTTGAAGCCAGAGCAAGGCCATGCCCACAAGTGAATGCTACACCTCGCGGAGTGCCGTTTGGCATGCAAGGTGTTGGCGGGACTGATGCACCACCTGGGCAAGGGTTTATGCCGGTGCATCAAGTCGGGTATAAAATACCCAAATTGAGTATTGAAAAGTTTTCGGGGCTGGAGCTGTATCCCGGTTTGGGTGCAGGCTACCGCCAATGGGCCTACCTTTTCATGGAGGCAATCGAGATCGGTGAGATGACCTCAGGGTTCCAATGGAGTGAAAGCCTTAAAGTAAACAAATTTGGTGAACATCTCGAAGGCACCGCCGCGGAATATTTCCGCTCGAACATTGGTTCGTGGTGGCGGGTGCGGCCGCAGCTTACTTACGTGATGGAGCAAATGTGGTTGGGATTCACCACCAAGCTGCGGACTGGTTTGCCATGGAAAAGGACGCGAAGCGTTCGTGGACCGAACACTACTTATACCTAGTAGCTCTGACTCGCGAAAGCGGATCGAGCGAAAAGTTGATCATTGAAAACATTGTCAAGTTTGCTGCGCCCAAGTTGAAAGTGATGTTAATGGCGCGATATGATCCCTGCCGACAAGACTACCTGTGCCACGCGCAAGAGTTGATTGCCTGGGCACAGGAGTTAGAAGATGATGTCGTCAAGGGCAAGCCAGCGTTTAAGTTGCAGGCGCATGCCGCAACATCTGGCAAGGGCAAGCGTGCCTGTTACACGTGTGGAAATGAGGGGCACATACAAAAGTATTGCCCCGAGAAGCAAAATAAAAAGGGTGATGGTGGTAATCAAGGTTCAAATCGTAGCAGAGATGACAAGTCATCGAAGCGTTTTGTACTTTCAACTCTGGATTCCACTCTAGATGCGTACATTAATGCATGTGGTAATCCTGAACGTGAAAATGTTTGGATTATTGACAGTGGCGCTAGTAGACACTTGGTGTCGAGCGCAAATTTGTTGGAAGACGCAAAAGATTGTGGACCAAATGATATATTTGCACTGCCGGACGGCAGCATCCTACCAGCTACCAAGGTCGGACGGCTTACGTTGCGGACGTGCGACACAAGTGAAACGGTCGTTGTCTTGACCGAAGTATACTACGCACCGCAATTGGCTATGAATTTGATCTCACTTGGTAGACTACGCGAAAAGGGATGTGCCATTGTCGATGATGGACACAAGCTTCGCGTTATGGTTAAAGATGAAAAACTTTTTGACGTATACACTCATGGTTCGGTTTTTATCGCCCGTTTGGAAACGGAAAGGAAAAGCAATTTTTTGACGGATTTTGGTGACATGGTTGTCAACAGTGCGATGGAAGACGTCGGTTCGGACGCTCACAGTGGCAGCCTACATCATTTCCATGTTCGCCTGGGTCACCTGGCATACGACACCATCGAAAGGTTGGACAGGGACCCTAGGTCCGGCATTGTTTTAACGGATACGAATCGGCCAAATTGTTTGACGTGCTACGAGGGTAAAGCGACCCGAAAGATACAGCCGAAGGCGGATTCGGGCAAGAACGCCCCGATTGACCGCATCGGAGGAGTGATCTGCAGTGACCTAAAAGGTCCGATCACCCCCCGAGACAGGCGTGGCAACCGATACCTGGTCGTTTTTGTGGATCATTTTTCGAATTATGTTCGAGTGTTCGCAGCACGCACCAAGGACAAGGCGGCTCGAATGTTTGGCCATTTCATTGCATGGTTTGAAAATGAATTTTCATGCAGGGTGCACGTGCTGCGTACGAATGGTGGCGGCGAGTACCGGAACGTGGATCCGTTTTGTGAACAGACCGGTATTCGTCGCCAAGTGACCGAGCCCGGAACGCCTGCTTCGAATGGCAAGGCGGAACGAATGAACCGGACCATTTTTAACATGGTCCGGTGCATGATATTTGGGTCCGGAGTACCTCTTACGTATTGGTCGGAGGCGGCTGAGTATGCTGCATACATACTCAATCGTACTCCGACCCGATCGAATGCTGGGCGAATTTCGCCATTGGAAGTGTTGACTGGCAAGCAGCCAGTGGTCACGGATATTGTTGTTTTCGGGTCCCCGTGCATGGTTTGGCGGGACCCTAAGAAGAAATCATTGGCAAAGCACGCCGAACGGGCTCTGATTCTCGGCAAAAATGATGAGACGAAAGGTTTCAAAGTGCTGTTGCTGAAGGACAGGGTGGTCGTAGTGACACGGCACGTCACTGCTATTGAAACACTCAGTCCTGAGACGAGTGACAAGATCACTAAAGCCCTCGAAGGTGAATGCAACCAAGAGCTCGAAGCATTGGCGGAGTCGCACGCAAGAAAACGAAGTGAAAATTTGACGGTTTCCAACTCTGCCAGTGGTGAAACGCCGATGCCGGTGACTACTACGGAACGCGCTGGGAACGCTAACCAGGGCACCAGAAAGACCCGACGGAAGCCTAAAAAGACGGCTAAAGGTCAAGAATATGCTGCTTCGAGGGCAAGGGGGTTGCTTCACACGGTGACACCACGCAGCAAGTTGTCGAAAATGAGAAAACTGAGGAAGGTGTGTTGTGTGTTTATGCTCTTTGTGCGTCAAGTGCGGGAGCGCAAAGTGGGTCAGTGATGCAGCCAGACCCCCCGACATATCGCGAGGCGCATAGCGGCCCGCAATACACAATGTGGAAGCAAGCGGAAACGGAGGAGCTCAAAGCTCTTGAAGACCTCGAAACCTGGGAAATTGTACGCCGCCCTCCGGGTAAGGTACCTCTCCCAACCAAGTGGGTGTACAAGACAAAGGTCAGTGCACACGGTTCGGTCGAGAGGTACAAGGCGAGATTGGTTGCCCGTGGCGACAAACAAGTTTACGGTTCGGACTATTTTTTCACATTTTCAACCGTTATGGAGTTGAATAATGTCAAGTTGATTCTTGCTTTGACACAAGTGTGGGGGGTAGCGGCACGCCATGGTGATGTGCCAAGTGCCTACCCCAAGGCCAAGTCTGAATAATGTGGAGATTTACCTGCAGGTGCCACAAGGCATGGACATTTCGATGGATATATTGCATGATTTCAGTGTATATTCACCAAAAAAGCTCGCGCTAAAATTAAAGCGCAACCTGTATGGACTGAAGCAGGCTGGGCGCCTGTGGCACCAATGCCTTTGTGAAACATTATTGAAATTTGGATTCACGCAGTGTGTGACGGATACGTGCATCTTTGTCAAGCAACAAGCAGCCGAAACCGTCATAGTTGGAGCATATGTTGACGATCTCCTGGTTACCGGAACCAGTGAGAGTATCGTCCGGGAATTTTTCGCAAACATGCAAGTATTGGAACTAAAGGACTTGGGCAGTGTCACCAAGTTTTTGGGCGTTCGAATTCAAGGTGATCCGAAGAGCGTTTACTTGCTAGACCAAGAGGGCACTATCAAGGACATATTGAAGACGAACAGGCTAGAGAAGATGAACCCAGCACGAACTCCTGTGCTGGCACTGGATGAAGTGAAGGAGTGTCAAGAACCTCTCCTACCACAGCCGAAGGAAAATTTTCCGAGCATCAAGCAGTTTCAATCGCTTGTGGGCAGTCTGCTATGGGTCGCCCGGTGCACGCGTCCTGACATTCCGTTCGCCGTGCACCGAGCCACACGTAAGACCCATGCACCCACGTTGGGCGATTACAAGATTGCCAAGAGGATCCTCAAGTACCTTAAGGGAACGAGTGACCTCAAGCTTGCTATGAAGCATAATGGACTGCCGATGCCATTGCGAATCACTGTTTATAGTGATGCCGATTTTGCGGCGGACAAAGTTGATCGAAAGAGTGTTTCGGCAATGGTGGTTTTCGTAAATGGAATTCTCGTTAATTGGGCGTGCAAGAAACAAACGGCAGTAGCATTATCGACAGCCGAAGCCGAGTTTGTTGCTGCATCTATGGCAGGCAAGGAGGTGCTCGGATTGAAAGAATTAATTGCGGAAATTGGGATGCACGCCAAGACACCAATTATGTTTAAGATGGACAACCAAGCTGCATTGAAGCAACTCGAAGATGAGACGAGTGCGGCCGGATCCAATCACGTCGATATCAAGCTGAAATTTTTGATGGACTACGCACGGAAAGGCATCGTTTCGGCAAGCCACGTGCCAAGTGAAGAGATGCTCGCTGATCTACTCACCAAGGACCTAAGCGCGCAGCGGATTCAAGTGTTGCGTGCAGCGCTAGGGCTACAGTGACGATGGTGCAGCCTCCGGTCTTCCAGGAGGAGTGTTGGAAGAGTGTGTAGCCACTTTCGGCTTTGCACTCTTCCGAAATGGTGGAATCCCATTGGCTGACATGGGTAGTATACATTTTTCATGTTAGTGACGGTTACAGAATTAAGTTCGCACTTAGGAACCGAATAGTCAGCTAAGTAATCTTACATAATATATACTTTCTATTTTGCATTTAATTAAGCACGCATACTACCGAACCTTACGCGCCGCTAGAGGGCGGATACCAGTTGGGCTACTTACGTTGATCCCTACGAGCTGAAACTTTGTCAGCAGGTAGGTCGCCATCTCGTGAAGTGTTTGCAAGAATTCCCGGTTGATTCCAACTGGGCCATCAATGAATCAATCCTCCACAGTACCTTGACCGACATAACTTACGGCATCGCGGTGGACGTATTGTAGATGGAATATATATCCAAACAAGATAATCAACACTGGAGATGACGACGGACGACCCACTCGCCGTATAATAGGGTGGGCACCCAACGATAACTCTATTCACATGATAATATAGCACACAAATATATATCGCAGAAGCAAATTCAATTTGTTCATACATGGAATTTGTGATTAGTGATTTGGGACTAAATTTTTTAGGGACCGAATAGGTGCACACACCCCATTTGCTACGTGCACCCCCCCCCGCATTTCCTCCAATAGGGGGGGATGCACCTAGTCGGTCCCTTTACAAAAACTCGAAGACTTTTTGCCACAATATGAGCATCAATTTTGGTCCTGTGCGGTAAAAAAAGGTTATGCTGGGTGATTTCGTCACATTATACTTTCTGAAACCAACCAACTTGGTTTGGCCCGGGATCGAACCCGGGACCTTCCGGTCCCGCAGTGAGTAGTGAACCACTCGACCACGGTTGGATTAATGCTGGGACTGCTTTCCTTAGTAAAACAAGCCATTACGTGTCTGCGATGAACTGGTGCTTGGAAAAAACGAGTCGAAAGGACACTGCCACGCTGCGAATGGTGGCAAAGATCAAGAAGGAAAATTTATGGCGTTGGAATTCGACAAGTTTTGGGTAGTTCATACATACGTCCCAAATGCAGGAGGAAAGTTGAAACGATTAGATTTCCGAATAAATCAATGGGACAAGTCCATACTGCGAGAAATGAAGACAATGGAGACCACAAAGCCTGTGATCTGGTGCGGAGACCTGAATGTCGCGCATCAAGAGATTGATATTCATAATCCAAAGGGTAACCGCAGAAGTGCGGGCTTTACGGATGAAGATAGAAAGAGTTTCAGCGAGATTTTGGACAGCGGATTTGTAGATACATTTCGACACTTGCATCCTAACAAAGTCGAGTACTCGTATTTTGGCTACCGACACAATATGCGAGCCATGAATAAGGGCTGGCGACTTGACTACCTTGTTGTATCTAAAGCATTGTTGCCGAATGTGGTACGTTAAGGAAATGCACGAGTCGCACTGGTGGTTGACCCGTTTTTATTGTTATATGCTTCTTCTGCAGCGTTCGTCGTTCATTCGACAAAGTGTTGAAGGGAGTGACCACTTGCCCATTGGACTGGAGCTCGAAGGGTTCTCATAAGTGATGCTACGGCGTACTACATGTCGTGTGCGTTTGAAGGTATAGGATCTCGAACTGATTTCGTTGCGTAATCTACGCCGCAAAAGGATTCATGGCGATACTAATCTGCGTCATCGGCGCTCTCATCTGTCACATGGTATTTGCTAAATTCGCCAACGCGATTACATGTATCATCGCGGACGCTTCTGACACAATCCACATAAAAATAAACAACATTGTCTTCTCCTAAGACAGATTTCCATGAAATACTCGTGCAGATTGCTAGGACTTGTTACCAAAAAGGTGAGAATCTGACTCAGCATATAGTGTTGGACAGAGTTTGTGAATGTTCAGGTAGTAAAATGTCGCAGTTTGTAAAAGTAATTATTTTAATTAAAAAAGTTTTACCTAAATTCTAAAGGGACCGACTAGGTGAATCATCCCCATTGGGGGGGAATGGGGGGGGGGTGCACGTAGCAAATGGGGGGTGTGCACCTAGTCGGTCCCAATTTTTAATTATAAGAATACACTTTTATTCGTTTGGTACCGACGACATCTCTCAGCCCCAGCGCTCTATACTTACACACACAGAGCGCTCCACGCTACGCACACAGAAGACCCAAGCACTGGCTGGCTTGAGTACACATCACTGTTTACACGCGCCCCCAACTCGTGTCAACTTCCCACAGGTTATGCGCCCAATGGGACACGGGGGCACTGAGATTTATTGATTATTTTGATTGATTTTGAAGTTTACGCTCTAAGTTTCGATTGGAATTTTCTCGTGAAGACTTGGATAGAAGTCCCCTGCTTGTAGAGGGGTTATCACTATCGATTTTGTGATTTTTTGATTGATATTTCTTCATCACCCTCACATGGAAGAAAAATAAAAGACTGATCAGGCAGACGTCTTGAAGGCTCTCCTTGATCAAATGAGCCAAACGAACAAGAGACTCGAGGTGATTGAAGAGGAACGCTCTAAAGCGTCTAGTATATCGCCTGTCTCAAGGAAAGACTTGTCTATTGTGAGGGGAGATAGTACTTCCATGGAAAGTCTGAAAAATTTTGGTCCATTCGGTCGGCAAATGACCATGAATGACCTGGCCTGAAAAGACGGCATCGAGCGTCAAGGTATGCAACATGCGGGGGCTTCGCATGCAGACCAATGTGGGCCGACTGGTTTTGATGGTGTGGATGGGGCTAACCTACCACCAGGAAATGTATTCGGAAATCACATTGGACACCCGCCTGGTGCAAAGATCCCGGAGTTGACGGTCCAAAAGTTTACAGGGGTAGAGATTTACCCTGGAATTGGTTCTGTTTTCAGCAATGGGCGTATCGCTTTATAGAAGCCATGTAAATTGCTGAATTAACGTCAGGTTTCACGTGGAGTGAACACCTAAAAGCGAAAAAGCTTGGCTAGTACTTGGATAGAGTAGCAGTCCAATATTTTAGAGTTAATATTGGCACTTGGTGGCAACGCTCTCCAAGTTTGAACTACGTGCTCGAATAAAGGCGGCGATCGCTCAGAGTTAATATATCACATCAACAAGCCGCATCACTGTTCGCAGCAGAAAATGACCCTAGAAGAATTTGGAACTAGCATTTTTTTGTATTTGGTTACCATAGCTCGTGAGTGGCTCAAGCTAGAAACTGATTGTGTAAAATCTCGTCAAATACGATGCTCCAAGTTTAAAAATCGCTATGATGGTTCGTTATCATTCGAACAGAATGAATTATAAGCAGCACGCACAAGAATTTATATCATTGGCCCAAGAAATTGGAGAAGACAATTTCAGAGGAACAAGGGCATCAAAAATTTCCGCAAACGCGGTGAGGGAGGGGAACAAGAAGCTCCTGTGTTATAATTGCGGTGGTGATGGGCACATGCGCAGATAATGCCCATGAAAAAACGTTAAAAAGGGGCAAAGAAGTGGACAGAAAAGTACTGGTGGAAACGAGAAAAATTACGTCTTGACCGCCGCGGAAGCAAGAATTTTGCATATAAGTAACCCAATTAACCGGTGACCGGTGGGTAATTGATTGTGGAGCTAGTCGACACTTGGTGTCCGACGAAAGCCCGTTAGAAGTGTGCTGTGGGCCAGGACAACGTTTGACGCTCCCAGATGGAGGTTCCTTAGTGGTAACAAAAGTTGGAAGAATGAGCTTGATGGCTTCTCACGACACATTTTCAACTATCACGCTTACGGAGGTATACTTTGCTCCTGAACTAGTAAGGAATCTTATTTCTTTGAAGTGCCTGAAGGAGAAGGGCTGTACCCTAGTTGATAACGGAAAGAAGACGGCAGTGAAAATTAATGGATAAATTCTATTTGATGTTGAGATCTGTGGCTCAATTGTTGTGGCAAACCTAGTTACAAAAAGTTGTCGAAGATTAATATCAGATTTCTCGAACATTGTGATGAGTGTAGCCACGGAAAGAGATGATGGTGATACTCAAGAAGGAAGTTTGTATCATTTTCATCTCCGGCTAGGTCACCGGCCTATGACACGATTGAAATGTTGGTCAGGGACCCCAGGTCAGGCATTTGAGTTTTAAATCACAAACGGCCGAATTGTCTGACTTGCGCTGAGGGTAAGGGTGCTAAAAGCCCTAACCCAAAAAAGAATCTGGAGTAAAAGCACCAATTGATCGTGTTGGTGACGTCATATGCAGTGATTTGAAGGGCCCGATCACGCCCCGTGATCGGCGCGGCAATAAATTTTTGGTCGTGTTTTTGGACCATTTCTCAAACTACGTTCGTGTGTTTGCTTCCCGAACAAAAGATAAGGCAATAAAAGGTTTGGACATCTTCTTGTGTTGTTCGAAAACAAATTTTAAGGTCGGATTTATGTTTTGAGAACCGATGGAGGTGGAGAGTTTCAAAGGGTCGATTTTTTCTGCCCAAAAAACGGGGGTGCGACGACAAGTCACCGAAACTGGGTGTCCAGCGTCAAATGAAAAGACGGAGCGGATGATCGTACCATTTTTAATATGATCCGATGCATGATTTTTGGCTCTGGGGTACCGCCGAATTACAGGGCCGAAGGAGCCGAATATGCTACCTATATCCTAAATCGCACCCCTACCAGGGATAACCCAGGAAGAAGGGTACTGATTGAAATGCAGACAAAGAAGACGCCACAAGTTTCCTACATTGTATTTTCCGGTTCACCGCGCATGGTTTGGAGTGACCCGAAACGTAAGTCCCTGGGTAAGCATGCCGAGAAAGCTTTAATTCTCGGAAAGAATGATGAATTAGAAGGGTATAAAGTACTCTTGTTGAAATCGCTAACCATTATATCCTAGAAAGAGCTAATATACCGGCCTCCAAGAGAACAATGAAGGACTAGAGATCATCCCTGTCAAATGTCTGACCTAATCTTGTGTAGGTGTGCTTTGCCTCCGTTTAGCACAAAGCTCGCTGCTGCTCCATCTTCTATACATTATTATTAAATCCACAAACGTATCAACAAAGCCAAGCCTTCGTAACGTTAAAAGGGAAGTCCCTTGCTACTATGTTATAAGCCTTTTTAAATCCAGTAATAAAACGTCCGCTTTGTTCTTGGTGTATTTATGGTTCGTATGCTCCAGTATAGAGTAATGCGGTGAGCAAGTGTGCTGATAAGGTTCTACCCTTGTACATAACCTCTTTTGTCACTTTGATCGTAGTCCTTGTCGGAAATAGATAATTTTATCAATATCTGTACTTGCAAAACGATTTGTCGAAATTCGGTATATAATATGTCAAACCTTTACAATTGGTTTGCTTTAGTTAATGCATATCGTCCAGTAAACGCTCTTGTAGATCTGTGGGAAAGTGTAACAGGACTGATCCTGTTACAGGCTTACACTGTATTTTGCGAGGAAGCGCGCAATACAATAAGGGCAGTATACTAAAAGTAAATATAAATATTTACTTGTTGTTTAGAACGCAAAATTAAGAGTGTTTATTAAATGGGTGGTTAGCGGCTAACAGTATAGTAATTACCTAACTAATATAATAATATCAAGTATTAAACTAACTGTACTATTAGTTAACCTGTATGATTCGGTATTTATACCGAATCGACTTTTCCTTCGTATATTATAATAACTTATAATCTATTATTTGAATTTCAGACAACGCGTCTGAAGTTAAACTGTGATATTCTAACTTGAATATCTATTATGTAATGGCACCCCATTACATCACTCCCCACTTAAGGTGGTTGGCCAATAATAATTCTTATTTTGGCCAATCATGGGCGGCACTTGTTGGTAGTAATTTCTCATTCACCAACTGATTGACCATCGACTCGATGGTCAAGACACACGGCGGCGGCACTCTAAAGAGCGCTGCTGAAAACAATGAAGGAGCTTCTTCCTCCGCCTCAGCACTAGGTGCTGAGGTGTTGAGTGACAACAGTGACGCTGCA